>UCOH01004453.1:27338-73673 GCA_900474275.1 Synergus japonicus | reverse complement strand
TATATATATATATATATATATATATAATTTTAAAGAACTGTTTAAGTTTTTAAAATTCATATCATATGAATAAATTATAAAATTTGTATAAGTAAATAAATTTCTTCTCTTCTGAATTAAAATACAAATTTTGTAATGTGCACATATTTAACACCGAGCGCGAAGCGCGAAAATCGTATCGCACGCACTCAAACTTACGAGCGAAGCGGGCAGATTTTTTTTTAGTAAAGCTGAATATATAAAATTTAATGAGGAAAGACTGTTCTAAATACTGTTTTCGTGGCAGTCAGTTAATTGTAAAGTACACAACTGAAATGACGAGGCGGGTTGTTTGGAGAGCGCACATGTGCGATGGCATGGCAGTTTGCGAGATCTTACGCAACTGGAAAGGCACGAGTGACGCAGCAACACGTGGATTTCAAGCTCGGGCCACAAAACATATTCTAGTGGATACAGGGCTTTCGTCGGTGACAGTAGGAGCGAAGATTGTTGATATGATTTGTGGCCTAGCTCCCGTTTCTCAAAAGCGAGGCGATAGCATTTCCCTGTATATGTGCGTGAGCGAGAAAAGTTCATGGAAAGAGAAAAAAGATGTTTTAGGCTCGGTAATCAGCATTGTGTTGGAGTGGGAGAAGAGATCCGCCGTCTCTCCCCGTATATAAGCTTTGTGCTTTGTCGATTCTGTCATAGGTTGTTCCCGAACCGGGCAACTTTTCCAAGACTTGGCAAACCGCACACTGTAAGTTCCAATTGATTATTATTTTTATTAGTAAGACCCGAAGAACGATTTTGACGAATTTTCAAGTGCACAAAAAAAATCTGTTTGAATTTTGTGTGAATGTGGTGTATGTAGAGTGAATTTGGATCCGAATCGTAGTTATTTTCACCTCTGATTGTGGAATGTGAGGATACAAATTCAACGACTCTTGAAAAATTCACCTTTGGTGTCTAGATCGTGAGATATTTCCATTTAAAGTTTATCTAAGAGAACGGCCGAAATATTGTAGAAAATATTTAAATTATAATGTGTATATCTTTGGGAGAAATGAGAGGAAGTGCATCTTGTCGCATGTCATTGGATTCGACCTTGAAAGCTTGACAATTTTAGATAGAACAATTATCACTTTGCTGGAAAAATTTTTCATTATTTTTCATATCTTTTAGTTTGTTTTAGGGATTCGAAAGCAGCTTTGTACTTCTGGAATTATTATGAAAGTTAATAAATAATGTTGAAAATGATCTTATAAAATTTTTTGTGTTGTAATGTGGTGCAATTAATTTATTTGATTCATATATCGTAGAGTCTAATATTGAGTTTCTCGGTATCAACGATCGTATTTTTCGCTCAAGGTCGAAGAGTGTTACGAGGAGAGTTGCGTGGCTTGGAAAGCGTCAAAAGTGTAAATAAAAATCTTTGTGTTAAAAGTAGATTTTCGCAGATGTCTTTTTATAAATTACGTTGCTCTTTATTCACTAAGATTCAAGATATAACTAGTTCAAACCGCCTACTCCTTGATCTCATACGCCCGGGGTTGAATGAGCTCGTCAACAATTCGTTTGATCGATCACGTGCGCGACTCCTTTATGGGAGGATGCATCCTATAAGAGGTTCAACTCCGACACTAGTAGTGTAACAAAGTTCAAGTATACCTACTGCTAAAAAGTATGAAACATATTTCCAAATTTTATGTTAATTAAAATAAAAACATAACAATAAAATATAAATTAGGGTGTTATATAAAGAAGTTAAACAATTTTTCTAAACCTGTTGTTGTGTTGACCTGGGGTACGAAGGAAAAGTTGAGACCACCGCTTTTACAGCTGAAATAAATATTTTGACAATTATACCACCATGAAACACTTTTTCAAAAGATTTAATTGATTTTTTTTTTTGCATTTCGATTAAGAGAACCAGTTTCCTCCCGTGTGAAAAAGTTTTATAGCATTTCCCAGACCCAAACCAGACCGTCTAGATATCAGTCCTGGCAATGATCTGGCAGAATAGTCTGGGACTGGCCACAATTTTAACGCTCATGTCAAGTCAGCATCATGACAAGCAGGCTTACCAGGATTTGGCTACTTTATTTCTCTTTGATCTGAGATTGACGAATAAACACACTGGATTAAAAAGATAGACTAATAGAAATCGACAAGGTCAAGTCGACAATATGGCATCAAATCGTTAATACTGGCAAGCCTGACGACAAGTGGTTAAGCAGCCACTAATTGTCTAAAATACATTAATAAATGTTATTTTTAAAAATGATAGGTCCAACATAACGGACCAAAATGATAAAAAGAAACATAATTTGATTGAACATTTTTTCTACAGGATTTTTGGATTTGCTGATTATGAATCCGAATTGAAAATTGTAAAATTCAAGATGGTGGATCCAATATGTCGGACCATAATAAAAAAGTCTGATTAATTTTATAACCTTCAAAATTTCCTTCAAATCGATATATTTAATGTTAATAATATTTTTTATTAAGTCTTTAAGAACATTAATTTGTTAATTTTTCATTTTATATAAAAAATATTTTCAATTAATTAGACTTAGAAATCGTAAATCATGGAAGAATGACAAGAGTGACAAGTACCACACCTGGGTCAGTCTAAACTGCCAAGAAGACACTTGAAGATTTTTTTAGTCATGGAAAACTGACCAGCCCCAACCCTGAATCAGACTAGACTGTCAAGATGACAGTTAGAAATTTTATTTACATAGAAGACTGACCAGCTTCAGAACTGAGTCAGATCTGATAATAGAATGCCATGAAATTTTTATATTCAGATTACAGCGAAGAAGGGAGGGAAAAGGGTCTACAAAATTATTAGTTTCTTATTGCCATAGGGAGAGGAAATGAAGGGAAAAATGTTGAATTATAATAGTTGAGAAATATCCCTTATGATTTGAAACCATTACCTGTCTCATTAAAATAAGAGATGGCGTCAACTTTTTCTTAGAGCTCCAGAATCACTTCAGAGACGTCTCTAATACTTCTATTGACAATGATCTTTTGAACGATTTAACCCTTACTTGCCACACCTTTCGCGGAGTAAAACGCTTGCCAAAGTGCGGGGTGTCAGCGGCCACCCCAGCCATAAAAACTTGGTTTGTCTCAAATTATTGGCAAATATTGATTTAAAGCGATTTCCTTCATGTTTCGGTACTTATCTAAATTAAGAGAAAAAGAAGCCTGCGGTATAATCCACCCCAATGTAGCAAGCAAGGGTTAAATTATTGAATATGTGTTCAAGCCCAGTAAGAAAAAAACCATGAACATCCCAAGGACGTCCTAGCGAAGTTCCTAGGTCGTCCAATGTCAGTCCAATCAACATCTCTGATTGTCAGACGTCTCATGACCTGAAGATATTCCATCGACATATAGAAATGGACTACGGGACGCTGTAGGAAAGCGTGTGATAATGCAACAGAGAGAAAAGTTGCAACGGTGGGTCCCGCAGTCCATTTCTATATGTCGATGAGATATCCTAGAGATGTAAAGACATACAGAGTGTTTAAAAAGATCCGGTACGGTTGGATATTTCTTCAGGTAAAATATTTTTCAAAAAAGTGAAGGTCATTCCTGAAGTAAATTTCAACAGAGAATAAAATGTTGATCTTCATTTTGACCTTGAAGTTGACCTTTATGGCTTTTTGAAGGTCAACTTTTTTTTTTTTTTAATGGAAGCCTCATTTTCTTACATATTTTTTTTACCTATGACTTGGGTACATACTTGAACGTACAATTTTCCGCTCTATCGATTGCAGATTTAAAAAAAGGGAGTTTCGATTTAAAAAAACAAAGTTGACCTTGAAAAAGCCATGAAAGTTAACTTCAATGTCAAATTGAAGGTCACCATTTCATTTCCTGTTGAAATTTACTTCAGGAATGACCTTCACTTTTTTGAAAAATATTTTATCTGAGGAAATATCCAACCGTACCGTGGCTTTTTAGACACCCTGTATATTTGAAACCAATTGTTTACACTACATAAACAAACAGTAAGAAACGTTTAAGTACCATATAATAATAGTATCAAGAATACATTTGGGTTATTAGTTTTTGAATGGCATTGCACAATTCTAATTGCAATTATAACCTTATTCCTTAATTGGTATAATATACTAATCTACAATATACTAATTATACTTCTACACTTCTATTTTCTTCTACATACTTCACTAATAAGTTACCTTCACAAGGGTCGTCCTAAATATCTGTAATCTCACACTTTTACCATCTGCTTTGTCACTTTCGTTTATTATTGTTCAGTGTTCAGAGCGTAATTTCTTTTATCCTGTATAAGTTTTACTCCTTATTTGGTTTAGCGCACTTTTTTCCACGATTCTACGGTAAATTATAATTTATACTTCTTTTATTTATAATAAATAACAATGAGACTTATAGTCAACTACCTTACAAAGCATCAAACTTTTATTGGAACATATGCTATAAAACTCGCAATATATAGTAATAATATTAAAAATTGGGTCTACTTCCGGAAAGATCAATCCTCCGATTACTTATGTATGTATACTAATGTATGGTGATGCGCTGATTACAAATATAATAGTTAAAATTGTCCCAAAGATTTTCATAGTGAAACTATGAAACTGTGAAAAGCAACCAGAAAAGTAATAGCTTTTTTCGTTTGTGGATCTCGTCGAAATACAGAATTTTTACAGCAAGAAAATCAGTAATAAATCGATTTTTATAAATTACCCTTTACCATGATTTCCTTTTATCATTTCCATTTATCGTGATTTCCCTTTACCATTTCCCTTTACTGTTTCCCTTAACTATTTTCCTTTATCATTTCCCTTCATCGTGATTTCCCTTTACCACAATTCCGCTTTATCATTCCCCTTCAACACGATTCTTAATCCTCATTATCATTTCCTTTTAACATTTTCCTTTCCCTTAATTCCCCATTTCCATTTCCTTTATAAATTCCCGTTTACCACTTTTCTTTAACGTTTACTATTTCCCTTTATATTTCCCTTTACGATTTCCGTTTACTATGATTCCCTTTACCATTTCCATTTATCGCGATTTCCCTTTACAATATGATTTGAGATAATCGTAAAAAACCATGATTTTTATTGTTTTTTCATTGTGTCACCATGAAAATCAAATTTACGCCAATTTTCACTACCGTATTGTGTAATCAGCGCATCAAAATAAAGATATCGGAGGATTTACGTCTTCGGAAGTTTATCCTAAAAATTGTATCTGTTAATGTAAGTAACACATTTTATCTTCTAGAATAACAGAAATGTCCAACATATTTGAATTTATAACTTTAACATCAGCTTAATTTATCTCTCTGTGTGTGTGTGTGTGTTTGATAGTCACATGGCATGTTTGTAGGCATCATCGAAGATGCTTACATTCATTTTCCTGTATCAAGAATGCGATTATTAAATTAAGAAAGATATTATTAAGGTAAATACTGGTATTTACTTGGATCAAGAAACTGTAATTAACATTATGATTACTTATTGTAATAATATCATATACCGGAACTAATACTTTCTTCAAGTTTAAACAAATGCTTGCAATTAATTAAATTAATTCAATAGGTTCATGATCGAAATAATTTCACTGATTTCATTATTTTCTTAATTTAAGAAAATCGATCATTCAGAAAAGAAGAACTTCTCTCAAGTAAAATCGATCAAATGATTACGCCGATTTAATTCAAAATGCAAATTTCTTTTCCGTCATAGATAATAAATGTTTTATCCTACTTCGCAGCTATGAAAAATAGTTGAAATCATAAATATGCATAACTTACATATTTATAAATCATATTCTTAAATTTTTCAATCAAGTATTTAATTTAAAAAAAATTACTTCCTAAAATATTGTCATAGATTGTAAAAATGTTTCAAGTCTTCTAACTTACTAGATTGACTCTCAATTACTCAAACTGCAAATTCATTTCTTCACGAGCTTTCAAAATCCGACCTTCTTAAAAATGACGTTTCTCGTTAAAAAAATATTTATTTTTCAACACAGCCATAAATTTTTAAAGAGCTCGTTGAATCTTTTCGAATTGGTTCTCGGGAGTATTTTTTTTTACTTCTCCGCACTTCGCGCTCCTTATTTTATACTTCAATGATTTACCATCGACTATTATTATTTACACGACCATAAATCATTAACGATTATTATTCAACCTGACGTAAGACGTCCTTTTCCTTTTCTTTTTAAACTTATTAGCACAAAAAAGTTATGCAAAGTGAAAATATTTACATCAGTAATTCAAGGAAATTAAAATATATAATTAAAGAGTTATGTAATAATAGGGAAATTGTAGACTTTTTTGAAGGTTTTATTTTCATGGTCGAAAAACATAATTTTTTAATAGGTATAACCCAGTGGGCAAAAATACATTATACATCTATACTGACGACGTCCTAAAGCTATCCTTCAAACGTCTATGCCAGTCCAGTTGAAGTCCTAAAAACTTCTCATCTCTAAAAAATGTCTTTAAGATATGAGACGTCTTTGGAACATCACTTGGACATGATGTTTACTTTATTTTTACGACGTCCTCAAGATGACAATGTCTTTTTGTCCACTAATGAAAAAGTTAGATATACATATATAAAGATAGAAAATAATTTAAAGTGATAAAACTAATTATTTCGACGTGGAATTTTAAGTAATTTAAGATACTTTAAAGAGATTTTTCGGTTTTTTATAACATTTCATTGGATTTTAAAGTATTTTAAGAGATTTCATGAGATTTCATGGAATCTTGAATAATTTTAAGGAATCTAAAAGAGTTTTACGACATCTTTTATTATTATTATTATTTATTGTTTTATTACGTAATTTTCAGAGATTTTACGATATTTCATAGGGTATTAAGTTATTTTAACGACTTTTGTGATTTAAAGGGATTTACAAAATTTCATTGGATTTTCAGGGATTTCAAGGGATTTCATAAGACTTCATATGATTTTAAGTAATTTTATGGGATTTATGAGACATTAAGTCATTTTAAGGACATTTATTTGCAGAAATTGTTAAGGATTTGGTTTTACGAAATTTAAAAGAATTTCACCAGATTTTGAAGGATGTTAAATGCATTGTAAGATATTGTATTGAGTATTAAGTAAGTTTAAAGACTTTTAAGAAATTCAAGGGATTTTCGGGATTTCATGAAATTTTAAATAATTGTAAGATATTTACGGGGATTAAATTAACTTATTTTGAAGACTTTCAAGAGATTTCATGATATTTCATGGGATTTTAAATAATTTTAAGGGATTTTATGATATTTTATGGAATATTTAGTAATATTAAGGATTTTAAGGAATTCAAGGGATTTTACGAAATTTCAGTGGGTTTTCAGAAATTTTAAGAGATTTAATCGGATTTCATGGGCCTTTGAGTAATTTTAAGGAATATTAAGTGAATTTGCGAAAATTAAAGGAATTTCATCAGATTTTGAAACATAAAAAAGGCATTTTAAAGAATTTTATGAAAATTATGCAGTTTCCTGAAATTAGATAAAGAATTAAAAAATTTTATATTTGAAGAATTAAAAATTCTAAATTATTTTTTCTACTAGCAAAAGGTGAGCAAATTACAATTATTAAAAAAAAAAAACATTTTTTTAATACTCCTTTTTTGATCACCGTCTTTTTTTAAAGCCGACGTAAATAAAATAAATTTTCAAAAAGCTTACCCCGTTATTTTTTTGATAGGGGACATTGTATTCCCCTTATATTTATGTATGAAAACATAATATCTAGTTATTAAAACATCTCGTCCACATATTCTAACTTTCAATATTTTAATACCTGGATACCAATATTTTTAATATCCAGGTATTATATAATAAATATATGAATAGTCAACCTACAATTTAATACCAAGATATTACTGTTTAGCATCACTTTTCTCCGTATACTTGGTTTTTTCTAATATTAGTAAGTCCAAACTGGTCGGTTAATGTCAATACCGCTTGAGTCCAAAGGAAATACAAACAATATTGAATGTACATATTTTTATTGCTTACGAGTACAGTTAGTAGAAATTTAACAAAACAAATACTTTCAACTGCATTTTCTAACTAAGTAAATTCATCGATGACTTACAATCTTACATTTTATCTTAAAACGTTAACCTTTGTAATATGATTGTATCTATTAGAGATTGTTTGAATAAAACACTAACTACATTGCAATATGTATTGCTTTAGCTATGAAACGTCTCAATGCACTGATAAAAATAAGTATCATTATTAAACAGATAAAATTGTACGCATATTTTCGTATATTAATATCATATTATAAAAAGGCTGTGTGGTTATATGTAACGTATAATTTAAGTGAATAGACAGATTATTACAATGAATCATAAAACAGTAGAATGAATCGAACCGAGTTGAAAGAAGAAATGATCTTGACAATGATCGGGTTAACGGAACTGACTGACTGGGAAACGTACTTCCAGGTTCAATCGTAGGTCAGGAGAACTTTTTTCTTGTAAAATTTAAAGTAATTATTCTAGAATACAGTTAAATGACTGGAAAGTAGTTGAATTTAAAATATTTTTTGAATGTGCCTACTTAGGCAAATATGACTTAGATCACTCAATGCTTAATGGCCCTATAGCCAGATGTCCTAATCCACTCAATTAATTTATAGCAATCCTAACTTTCTCTACTTTCGGCCTCGAAATTTTTGCCTAAACTATATTCGTATTTTTCATAGAGAAAATATTAAAATTAAAAAGCAATTTAAAATATTGAAAAATAGATACGCCACAGAGTGGTCTTTACTACCCCGAAATCGATCATAAAATTAAAAAACGACAATTCCACGCATTAATAACAAAATCAATATTACCATGATTTTCCTGTACAATTTACCATTTCCCTTTGCCATTTCTCTTTACCATATCTCTTTACTATTTTCCTTTAATAGCTATTTACTTGACAAGTTGGAAAAGTAAACAATTCCCGAAGCGTATCGAGTATGCATCACGAGCCGAATATGACTGCAAGGAAAATTGTATGCTTGAAAGGGTTGAGGGCACATGTATTTTGGTCGTCCTTGGGACGTTCTTAACTCTTTCAATCGTTTATTTTTCTTTACATTCAATAATTCTTTAAATTCGTTTTTTGGGGGTTTTCATCTACGCTGAATCTGAATCTGATGTCAAATTTTTCAATTGATGAAAATTCAAGATGGCGGAAGCAATATGACGAATACAAATTTTTAAAACTGTCAAATTATGTTTGGAATTGATTTTTGTATTAGGCTTAGTATGAAAAACACTGCATTGTAGAGTTTTCTAAGTAAAAAAATAGAGTTTATAACTCATATTACGTTGCAGAAAATTCTGAAAAAATTCTGAAAAATACTTTCGACTATATGTCCAAGGATTACTTCATGAAATTTTTATTTTATTTTCTAGGACAATTTCATACTCAAATTACTTAAAATGTATTTTTTTTTCGAACATATTGCTTGTTTACACGAAATATCGCAAACCGTGAGTCATCGAAATAACCAGTCTGAAGTAAAGGTCTTCATTAGCCTTGACATAATGATGAGTTTTAACACTAAGAAAAAAAACTTTCTTTTCTCTCTCGCGTTTTCGATCACTGACCGCAGCCAAAATATTCTTACATTAACGAAGAGAATCTTAATTTCGTCTAGGAGACTCTCAACAATAGAAGGCGTTTAGATTTAACAATGGTAGGAAAATGAAAATAATCAATGAAATAATAGCAATAAATGGGAGGCAGGTTAAGAAACTGCAAAAACTAAAATTATAATTCTGAAAGATGAAATCACATGGGTGTAAAAGAAAGATTTTCTAAAAGGCGAAAAATTGGGTAATAATAAAGGATTATGAAAAAAAGGTGAAAGATGAGAGTGCCTCATCTGCATATGTCACTTTAAAATACAAATACCACGACTGAGTATCTGCATTAAATTCTTCTAGAAGATCCGAATTTTAGATATAGTTTTAAAACATTAAAGAACTTTGGAAGGACGTTAATAGCAATTTGATTGTCAAGTTGCGAAAGTAGACAGTTCCCGAAGAGTGTGAAGTTGGCGTTACTCCTTGGGTTACTTTATGCTACTAGAGGCGTAAAGTGAGACTTCGGAAATCGGCTACTTTCGTAAATTCCACGAAATCCACGAAATGCATGGAAAATGGCAATTATTTAGATCAAGTAAAGTTCATTTGTTTCTATTCAATATTAAACTTTACTTAACGAATAGAGCCAAATAAACTTTACTTGAACCATAAAGATTCGTATCCATAGGCGCAGTTGTGAATTTAAAGGTCAGAGAATTGTAATTTAACCTTCTTTGCTTCTTTTGTCCTCAAGATGGAATATCCATCTGAATTAAAATTGCTCCTATCTCTTTCAATCCACACTTTTCTATCCCTTTTTATCTGTCGTCCATTCCTTTCTATCTTCTTTTCCATCTAAATTCGCTCTAATCTTTTTTAATCCCCGCATCTATTCCTTCCTATCTCTCGCCTATTCTTGACTATCCCTTTCTATCTGTCTCCTATACCCGACTATCTTTTTCTATAACTTTGTTAACTTTAATTCGGTCCTACCTCTATCAATCTCCACTTCTACTTTCTTTCTCATTTCTTGTCTATTCCCGTCTATACCTTTCTATCTTCTTGTCAATTTCAATTCGCTTCTATTTCTTACAATCTCCACTCCTATATTCCTTTTTATCTCTCGCCTAGACTAGTCCTGTCTACCTCTTTCTACCTTCCTTTCCATCTAATCTCACTCTATTTTAATCTCCATTTCTCTATTTCTTCCTATCTGTCACCTATTCTTGTCTATCCCTTTCTATCTCCTTGTCATTTCCAATTCGCTTCTATGTCTTTCAATCCCCACTTCTACAATATCCCTTCCTATCCCTTGCCTATATTAATCTATCTTTGTATATCCCTTTGTTAGCCTCAATTCGGTTCTATCTCTTTCAATCTCCACTTCTTTATTTATTTAAATACTCGTCTATATCTTCCTATCTTCTTGTCAATCAAAATTCGCTCCTATGTATTTCTTTTAATCCATACTTTTCTATTCTTTTCAATATTTCGTCTAACCCTATCTTTTTCATTATCTTTTTCTCTGCCTCAGCTTAACTCTTTTCTTTTCCAATTCATCCTTGTCTATTTAATTTCGGTTCAATTATTTCTTTTGAAAATAGCTATGTATTTACTTTACAAGTCGTGAAAGGAGGCAATTATCGGACGAGTCTGAGGTTCACACAGTGGGTTAAAAAGAAATTTCGCTGACAATTTGATAATCAGAAGCTATTTCTGAACTGATTTGAACCAATTTTTTAAAAATTAAAGCATATAAAATTCCGCACAAAACTGTAGATACATAGTTAAAAAAATTTTTTTTTTATTTAATAACAAAAATTTAAAAAAAAAAATTTTTTTTTTGAACACCAGGTTTCGAGAAATACTTAGATTCATCCCAAATACCTAGAATTAACTAAACAACTATCCGGAAAAGTTTTCCAATAGCCTAGCTATTCTTTAAAAATTTATTAAATTTGTCATAAACAAATAAGTGAGTGAAAATGGATTTATGGTGATTGATAGTGATTCTTCAATTTACTTGTACTAAATATGAATCATTTATAGACAGAAACCGATTTTAACTAAATTCATGAAAGACAATAAATATTTACGTATTTTGTAAACAAATTTTATAAACAATTGGCCATATCAGGTATTTATGATGACATAAATAAAGTTTTCTCTACTGAATCGGCCAAAAATTATAGACAAATGTCACTTACTTACCCGATTAAATCATTCCATAACAATTGATAATTGTTTAAACAAATTTAATTTAAAAATTCACTGTTTGGCTATATTTAGAGGTAGAAACTGTTTTTTCAACATAATCAAGTGTAAATGACTAATTGTTAAACCTTTTTCAGGAGTTTATAAAACAATAAACAATTTTTATTGTTAACAACAATTATGTAAATAAATTTTTTATTTGAAATTTCTAAAATTTGGTGTTTTTTGAACCATTCTATTATTTATTAGAATTAGCGATTACGATCCGCGCGCACTGCGCTCGATTATAATTTTATGATTTCTAATAATTTTAAGAGATTTCAAGAGTTTTTTCTGATTTTTAAAAGATTTTGTAAGAATTTTAAAACATATTTCATAAAATTTTATTAGATTTCTAATGTTTTAAGGAATTTTAAAGTTATAAAAGAATTTTAAATGTTACCGTAAAATTACAAGCATTTTTTAAAGTTTGTCAGATAATTTTATAGAGAGATTTCAAAAGATTTTTACGATTTTTAAAAGATGTAGTAGAATTTAACAGGATTTAGGAAACCTTTTTTAAGAGCTTTCAAGAATTTAGTCGATTTTTAAAAGATATTGTGAAATTTTTATGGATTTGATGGATATTTATTTGATTTCTAATAATTTAAAAGATTTTCAAGAGATTTTAGAAATTTTAAAAAAATTTTGTAGAATTGTTCAGGATTTCATGGAATTTGACGAGATATCTAATGATTTACAGGGATTTTAAATGTTAAGGAATATCAAGACGTTTCTATGAATTTTTAGAGATTTTCATCAATTTGAACGTGGAATTCAAAAGATTTATGATTTTGAAAGGAATTTAAAATTTGTCAGGGAATTTTATTGAAGGATTTCAGAGGATTTTTATGACTTTTTAAAAAGATTTCATGGAGTTTGATGAATTTCTAATTATTTTAAAAGATTTTAAATTTTAAGAAACTTCAAGAGGTTCCTAGTAATTTTGAGAGATTTCTGTGAATTTTAACATGGATTTCAAGAGATAAATGATTTCGAATGTTTTCGTGAAATTTTAAGGAATGAAGGCAAACAAACACGCGTGCGATTATTATTATTATTATTATTATTTTTCCTACAACTTCAAGTCATTCCAAAGCCAATCAGGTTTACAACAGTATATACGAGATATTTGAGACATTTCGTGATACGACTTTTTTTTAAGATAGGAGGATATATGTTAATATAATATCGATATAATACAATATCGAACGCGAAGCGTAAATATCCTGATGAGAATGTGCTCGCTAAAAGCGATAGAACCTTAAGTAAATTAGTTCTCCTCCATAGAGTTTGCATTAGCGCGCGTAAATCTCATTTCTGATTAAATAATTAAAGCAGGAAAAGGTCAAGTAGATGAATAGTGGGAAGAGACAAAACGAGGGACAAAATGTTGACTGGTTAAGAGGAACTGGGTGCGCTCATTGAAAGTCGCTGCTTTATTTATTATCGCTAGCGTATTGTAATATTGAGAACAGCGAGATGGACTGCACGTTAGTTGTTATACTTGTTAGTCGGTTGTTAGTGGGAGGTGGCAGGTAGCTTTTAGTGCTTCAACGATCCAACACTCACTTCATCTCCACGCACCGCTTCTCTCGGGTCAAGCTTCAAATGATGTTGGCTTAACAGATTCCTCAAGATTCTTAACAAAGTCCAGCCATCTCAGTTAACCATAACAGATAATAAACAGAAGATAAAAAGAAGATAGAAGAAAAGGAAAGTCAGTCGTCCACGAAAAAGTCCAGTCTTACAGTGACGACGAGTAAAGAAGTAAGTGGAGGGAAGTTTAAGAGATAAAAATTAGTCGAGAGTGAGCTAGAAGAAAGTGACAGTTGTAGGAAAGAGAGAGAGAGAGAGAGAGAGAGAGAGAGGAAGAAAAAAGAAGAAAAATAAAATTCGAGGAAGAGCCAGAGAAGACAAAAAAGAAAAGAAGAAGAAAGGAAGACTTCAGAATATAGTAAAGTGAAAAAAAATATAAAAGGAGAAAGTGAAATTATTTGTGAAAAATAGAAGAAGTAGAGTAAATAGAAAGAAAAAAAGGAAAAGAGGAAGCATCAAGTGTTGTGACTTTATCTACATGAGATTTATACAGTCGAAAGGTGTTTTGAAAGTGTTGGTCAGTCGGACAGAGTGTGACAAAAGTTTGTGAAAGACTGCTTGCTTATTTTGGGTATTTCTTCCTCTCGAGGCAGAATGTGAGTATTGGATATACTCGTAAAAAATAATAAAGATTAAAGAACGTAAATTATTCACTTAAGGAAATGGTGTTCCTTAAACAATTCTATTCATCTTAAAAGGAAGGGGGCCAGAATTATATTCAGGGAATAATAACGCCCTTAATTTCATTCTTTGACTACAATTTAGATGATGATCATTATCTAACCCCAAGGATGGTTATCAGTGGACGTAACTCTTGATGATATTATGACAATGAAATTTATTCTCAATTTAAAATTAGATGTCTTAAGTAAAAGTTGATCTTTCTTTATCGGTTTCACTTTCATAGTTTTAAGATAAATAATAGTATCTGCGGAATTCTTATGTCATTGCTGGGCCGGGGCCATTAGACTCTGAATGGCAAGGCTATCGATGACGTAAGAAAACAAACTGTTGATCTCTTTTGTTTTCATGTAGTAATACTATACTAATATTGGAGAATAAAGTTTTTTTTTTTTTTTTTATTCTGATTTTTAATCAACGTAATTTTTTAGACTACTTATAAATTAATTAACACAAATTAGCATGATTAGAGTGATTCTATGAGTTTTTGTATATCAAGAATATAGTCCTAAAAGCATATAGATCTTAGAATAATCTATAATGATAATAATTAATTTCTCGTTTTTGCATGCACCTTTTACTAGTAGAAAAAATAATTTAGAATTTTCAATTCTTGAAATATAATTTGGTGAAATGCACTATATTTCATTAATTCACTTGATATCTCTTAAAATTATTCATAATCCCATTATATCTGATTAAATCTCTTAAAATTCCTGAAAATACAATGAAATTTCGTTAAATCCCTTGAATTTCTTAAACGTCTTTAAAATTACTTAATACTCCACACAACATCTTAAAATTCCTTTAAAATATTTTTAAAATCTGGTAAAATTCCTTTAAATTTCATAAAAATCACTTAATATTCCTTGATGTTCCATAAAATTCCTTAAAATTCCACAACCTATCGTTACTACGCTTAAAATAACTCAAAATCCCATAAAATCTCATTATATCTCTTAAAATTTCGCAAATTTATGATGACATAAATAAAGTTTCTTCTACTGAATCCGCCAAAAATTACAGACAAATGTCGCTTACTTAACCGATTTAGTCATTCCATAACGATTCATAATTGTTTAAACAAATTTAATTAACAAATGCATTGTTTGACTACTGTTAGAGGTAGAAAATTAATTTTTTCAACGAAATGAAGTGTAAGTGACCAAGTTTTAAACCTTTTATTTATTTATTTTTTTTTTTTTTTGAGTAAAATTGCGTTTTTATTAGCTACTTGTTACACAGAAAAAATAAAGGATAACGGTTATCGATTTCAGGTGAAAGATTCGCCTCAACGAAAATTAATCTCGATGGGTAAATATTATCCTGATTTTGAGAAATCAAAAAATCAAATAATTTGAATGGGTTTTAAGAATTATTATGTCAAAAATATCAAAGGATATCAAAATTAAAATAGTTTTCAGTTATTAAAAATGAATTTCGGGTTAATTTCCAGGGAGAGAAAAGAATAACAATAAATTAAATATTTCTAGTGATATTTGAGATTTCAAGAAGTTTTAGTAAACATAGAATTTTACAAATTATAAGGAATTTTTTCAATTAGAAGATACCAAAGGACTTTCTTGGTTTCAACACGATAACGAAAGACTTGAATATATTTTAGTTTTTTAGTTGTAACAAAATTGTTTAATTACCTTGAAAAAATAACCTCTAATTAATTTAATTTTATTAAATTTATTACATAATTAAATTGTTTAATTAATTTATTCAATTGTTTAATTACCTTAGAAAATCTTTAAAATCACGCGAATTATTTTTTAATTCCTCAAAAATTCTTAAGAAACACTTGAATCATATGTATTCAATATAATTAATACCTCTTTTTTATAATAGGATTTTTGTTTTCAGAAAGTTAACTACTTAAGTAATTAAATATTTCAAATAATTAATCCATAATAGTTTTTTAATCTTGATGGTTATTGACCAGTTTTCCCTGCGTGAGGTGTGAGATTAATGAGAGTGTGACGCGTCTGGTAGGGTCCTTTCTAGTTTTCTTGATCAGGACCAAATTAGAACTAGGAAAAACTGGTCAGACCCCATCAGGACTACATAAAATATTATGAAAATGTAAAACTAGCTGTGAATTAAATCTCTGGTGTTCAATTTTACTGTATTTATATTTTTGTCTCCTCATTTGTTAAACATTTTGCTTCCTCATTACGATGAAGTTGCTCATACATTTGCTTCCTCTCATTGTTAGAGGAATTATTAACGATTTTTTTAAATATTAAAAAATATATTAAATTTTTTTTCATGAAGTCGGTGAAGTACTCGTTTTCTTGTTTCTTTTGAAAAACAACATATATACCTATTTGAATCAATTCAGTTCATTTCAATTTTGAATAATTAAAATTTAACCATATAATATAATTCAAATTAAAACTAAAATGTTTCCATTCAATGAAAACAACTTCAAGTGGGAATATAATTTTACAAACTGAACCTGAATAATAAATTGTCAAACTCGAAGACTGAAAAAAAATTACGAAAAAAAAAACTAGAAACTTCAATGTTTCTGATAAACACATAATGCCTTCAATTTGAATGGACACGTGTCTCATTATTACATATTGACTGTTTCACTAAGTTATGCAAGATTTCATATGTTATTAATTTTTTTTTTGTAGTGATTAGTCAATTTCAATTTTTTTCTTGTTCAAGGTTTGTTTACTTATGATGGTGTTAACATAGAGACTAAAAATTGAATACCCATAATCAATTCTACCAGGAGCGAAATATGTTCTCCAAATTATAAGAATTATCGTTACGTGTACGCTAACGAGCGGAACAGATGAAATTAGCGACTCTATTTTTAACAATGGATATCCGTGAATCAAAGTTTTGAAAAAAAAACTTTTTATTCATTTTAAAAAACATTATCTTGCATTTCGTTTTTCTTCCTTTGGTTGATTACAATTTTTCGTTATGATTCTCTTGTGATTAAATTTTCATCAGAGAAGGTATTAAATTTGTGCAAAATTTCACTCCCCCGTTGTTTTTTCTTTGTTTTTTTTTTTTTTTTGAAATGACCACGTTTTGAGACCATCTGATCGCGAAAAACAGGTTTTTATGAATGTGGCTATCTGTGTGTCTGCGTGTATCAGTTTGTAGATTTTTAGGCTATTGCGCGATAACTTGGGAAAGAGTTGACAGATCGGATTGGCCTTTTGGATCAAAATTAAAAAATTTAGAGCATTTAAAAAGTTTTTGAGACCACTTTTTTGAATTCACAAATTCCTAGCACGTATAATCGTAAGTCTCAAAAAGATGAACATTTTATTCTTATGACTTTTTTCGGTAAGAAGAAAATTATCACCCTAGCAAAAGCTTCAGATTGAAATTCATTCCGAATCAATCCTAATTATCTTAGAATTTGTATCCGAAACAAACAGTTTCATTCCAATCTAATCCGAAGGAAGCTTTCAATTCGAAACCCATTTAAAAGCAATCCGAACCTTTAACCTGATTGAATCCGCCAATCCGAATTAATCAGAATCCGAATTAATTAAATTCGGTCAATCTGAATGAATCAGAACACAAGTGCGAATTGCCTGTACTGAAAACACGCCCCAGTACTGGACGATTCCTGGCAGCCAAAAGTCGGCCAATGTTGCTGGACCAATATCAGTGATCAAATCGGTCCAGTCTTGTCCTAGTACTGGCACCGTACATTGGCATTTCAAATTTGCCAAGATTCCGCCGACGCTTGACCTATTACAGGGCCGAAAGTCGGCATTAGTCCGGCAAACTATGCTGGCAGTCAAAAAGTCAGATTTTGGCCCAGTACTGGCTTATTACTTAACCGAAAGTCGGTATTAAACTGGCAAACCATGTTAGGAGTAGAAAAGCCAAAAACCGGCCCAGCAATGGTTCGTTACTGACCCGCATGTTGTTTATACTGCAGCATACCATGGTGGCTATATATATATATATATATATATACTATCAATGTAGATAATTAAAAATATTCGATTGATTGTAATTTGTGAAATAAATATTACAAAAATGTTTAAAATGTTTAAAAAAAATGTTAATGTAATTTTAATCTTTTATAATGTAATTAATTTAAAAAAAATAAAGTTAACGTAATCATTTAAAAATGTAAATATTTTAAATTCCTCTGAATTTCTATTTTTATTAGGATTGATGTTCGAATTAATCAATCCTAATCACCGGAATTTGAATCCCAACCAAACAGTTTCATTCCGACATAATCCGAAGTTCTCAATCCGCACGAAAAAAAAGGTATGGTTGGGCCAACCATGCCATTTTTTCCGTGCGAATTAATTATTCTACAGAAGGAAAAAATTCCAATTTTATTATATTTGACAACTAAAATGAAGGAATCAAGTTTTTAGATTGGAACTTGACACCTTTAAATTAAAAAATTTCAGAAAATGTGGTTACAATATTTTTTTGGAAACTCCTATACATATACTTTATTAACGTCTCTTAATAAGTCAGTCGTGTAAAAGATTTGTTTGCTTGCAGCTTGCTCTTAAATGAGCAATAAGAGCGTATACGTCTTAATTCGTATAATGAATGGTGACACCACTCTGCTCTTTCTCATTGCTCTTCCCTAGCAGATTCATCCACAATGGGACAGCTGATTGTTATGTCCTTGTGAGACTCACGATAATTATAAATCGCTTTACTCTGTCGTTACTCTCGAAACGACATGTCAACTCAATTTTCAATATAATTTTCTTCATACGTTTTCAGTGGAAAAACTGCAAGGGATTTTTTCAATTTTTTTTAATTTCAGAATTTATGCCATTTTGAATTTTGGTAATAGATTTGTTTACATTATGAGCGATGATTCGATTTTAATGAATATACATTTATTAACACTTAAACTGCACTATCCAGAGACACCCAGTGGGCACAAAATTTTGCGACATCTTTACCATATCGTTACGACATATTTACGACAACTTTACGACAACTTTACGACATCGTAAAGACATCTTACAGATATGGACATAGGATGTCGTAAAGTTGTGGTAAAGATGTCTTAAAGACGTCGCCAAATTTTGTGTCCACTGGGCAGTATACAAGTGAATATAAAAAAATATGTATTCTAAACAGTTTTTTCCTATGAAATAAGTTATGAATAGCTATATACTCACCTAGGGCGTTGGTAACGGGAATCCAGAAAATGTGCGCTATCAGAGGGTTAAACATTTTTTCTATAAACTTCATGAAATTCCTTAAAATTACATGATGTTAACAAATTAATTAATAAGTTTCCGGACTACTTAAGAAAAATAATTTTTTTTATAAATGATAAAGGGAAACGGTAAAGGGAGATGATAAAGGGAAATGATAAAGGGAAGTTGTAAAGGGAAATGGTATAAGGAAATGGTAACGGGAAGTGGTAAAGGGAAATTGTAAAGGGGAATAGTAAAAGTAAATGGTAAACGAAAATCAGGGTGAAAGGAAATCATAAAAGGAAATTGTAATGGGAAATGGTATAAGGAAATGGTAAAGGGAAGTGGAAAGGGAAATTATGAAGGTGAATACTAAAAGATAGGTAAAGGGAAATAGTAAAGGGAAATGGTAAAGGGAAATAGTTTTTTTCTTTATAAATTTTACTTTATTCGTTAACTATACCATTTTACTCTCTTTCATCAAGAGTGATACACTCATTCCAACGTTTCTCTAATTTTTCAATGCCTTTTTTGTAGAAGGATGTGTCTTTACTCTTAAAATAGACTTCTGTTTCAACAATGAATTCTTCATTTGAGTGAAATATCTTCTTCTAGAGCATTCTTTTAAAGTCTGCAAACAAGTGGTAATCACTGGGGGCCAGATCTGGAGAGTACGTTGGTGGGGAAGCAATTCGAAGCGTAATTCATTCAATTTAACCATCGTTTTCATCGACTTGTGACACGGGACATTGTCTTGTTGAAGTAGCACTTTTTTCTTTTGCATTTGAGGCTGTTTTTATGGAATTCTACACTCAATCGATCTAATAATGCCATGTCATAGTCGCTATTGATAGTTTTACCTTTCTCAAGATATTGCATGAAAAAAAATACTATGTGCGTTTCTGACTGACATTTGAGTTTCTAGACACATTGGACGACTTTCCCCGGGTGCTGTCCACTCAGCTGACCTCGCAGCTGACGATCTTTTTGATTTAGGTGTACAGTACAGGAATCATGTACTTGCAGGATCAGTCTTAGCCCAAACTTTCCCGTGATAAAAAAACCTAAAATCTTATAAAAGATTCCAGGGAAAGTTGAAGTGGAAGCATTTTTTCCACGATATATTCATGGGGGTGTAATGTTTCCAAATAAGCACCCTCTATTTAGCAAATGCCCTAATATTTCTTATTTTAAACAGAGAACTCGTCAGCTGTTATAAAGGGTAACCTAACGAGAAAATATTATGTAGGCACTTGTCAGGGGTTGTTAGGGGCTGTCTAGAGAATTACAGGGAAATCTAGAAAAGTCCTAATTTAGAATTGAGATAGGCACTACTCAAATACGGAAGAGCGCCAAAAACATTCAAATGCGCGTTTGATATAGAACACGCACACGTCCCCATATAATCTATAACTAGAGGGATTAATAGGGAAGTATAGCAAGAATCTAGAAGTGTCCTTAGTATTTAGCTGAGCAGTAGAAAGGCACGCTTGCTCGAATCTAATCCATGAGAATAGGCTAGTGCCTTTTCTGCAAAGTTAGGGCAATATGTCTAACACCTTACCAAAACCGAGCCGCAATTTCTGCACGAGCCACCTCGACATTTTCCTGTACCAGTTGGCAAAAATATACACAAGGGTTTTACTCCAAACTACGAGAATTATTTCTCATCCCAATCATCTATTCGACATCTCCCTACGAGAATATTCTCCCGTTGTGTTATCCAGGCTCCTCTTCTTCACGCGGGAATACAATACCCTCCCGTTCGTCTCTCCACGGGAACATTCTCCTGTTCGCCTCTCCACAGGAATATTATCCCGTGACAAGCTTCCACCCCTACCAACCTCTCTTCTCGAAGAAGATGTCAAGGAGATCTCGGGTCTTAAAATTTCATGAAATTCTTTAAAGTACTCCCACAAACTTTAAAATTCGTTAAAATTCCTAGAAACATCTTGAAATTTCCTAAAATTACAAAATTTTTTAAATCATTTAAAATTTTCAAAAATCTCTTAAAATTCTCCTAAAAGTTTCGAAATTTCTTAAAATTCGTTAAACCCCTTAAAATTCCTGGAAACCTCTTGAAATTCTTTAAAATCACACGACTACTTTTAAAGTTCACTAGATATTCTGGAATTTTAAGAAACTCAAAAACAGTTCAAATTATATACACATCGGTACGTACGTATATTATTTACAACGTAAATAATTTGTTTCATCTAAAAAAATAGTTCTGGGATAATAATTGAAATAGCTTATTTTCTGATCCTCCATATTGATGAATGAACTCTGTCCATAAGAGTCTGTCAATTACATAATAGAAATACATAAGCTTACATAAACATCGAAAGGTTGTAATTTAAAAAAATAGAGAAATCTCATTACAACGTTAATGAGAATGGTCACACTTATTTTCGAAAATAACTTCTGGCTGGAGATAACTTAGCCATAAAGTCTTTTTACTAATTAAATATTGGTATTTGTAATGATTTTAAATCTTAAAAATGTTTAAAGTAGAAGATTTAATGATTAGATACAAGAAAGAAACGTAAATAATACTACATATATAATTACATTCTCGTGTAATTTCGAAGATTGAATTTCAATTAAAGGGTCTAGCCGAATAAGATAATAAAATCTGCTTCGTAGAGAACCTCTATAACTAATTACATCATATTCGGCATGTATAAAAACCCCTTTTCCTAGATTTTCAGACCCCTAGAACCCCATGAGGCAAGTTCGGTTACCTTTGAGTGCTAAGCGAGTGTTTTTGCAATATCTCGGTCAATTTTTGAGCTAAGAAAAAAAATGAAATTGTAGGGTTTTTTAAATCCGACCAACCTATGAAGCCGAAAAAAATTTTGGCGCAAAATTCAAATATTTACAGCCGTTTGTAAACTTAAAAAATTTTTATATTGAAAACAAAGACCGACTTTTCGTTAAAAAAAATATGATGTATTTTTGTCTCAAAAATGCCTGTGCTTTTTTTCAGATTTTTAAAAGTGGTGGACCGAACTCAAAAATAATAAAAACCACTAAAAACGGCGTTTTTCGCCTCTACCTCTTTCTACATAATTCCTACGATAAAACCAATCATGCCATCTTATTCGACGCAAAAAAAATACATCGATAACGTGTATTAATTTTTCGGAAATAATTTTTGGCAACTCTTCAAAATTTAACAAATGAAAACCATTATTATTATATTATATTAATATTATATTAGAACATTTTATTTAAATTTAATATTAATTAATACAAAATTATAAATTTTTTTCGAAAAAATTTTTAGTAGCGTTTTAAATATCAAGAATGCGGAGGATGCACGTTTGAATCCCTTATTTCCGGCATTATGCTGCTGACCTTCCTGTTTCCGGCTTTTATTCAGGTGATCTAAAAAACTTCCGCCTCAAACCGCATCTCTCGAAATCAAAAACGCAAAAAGATGTATTCGATAAAAGTCGCATCCACCTGACAAATATATTTATCTTAGAATTGAAAGAAAAATTTATTTGTTTTTTTTTATACAACGACCGACTTTTAATAAAAATATTCTCTGATTATGTTCTTCAAAGTATAGTTTTCTCAAAATATTTCAAGGTGTAAGTACCCGAGTTCATAACAATTTTTTAATATCGTTTTCAACTGTTTTATTGATCGGAAATTATTTCAGATTTTCTCATCTTTTTCACCCTCTTAAAATTTATTGCAATCCTTTAAAATCTCTGAAAATCCTTCACAATCTTTTGAAATCCGCAAATTCGTTTAAAATTGATTGCATTATTTTTATATCTCTTGAAAGTTCCAGAAATCTTTGGAAATCTATTTAAAAATCTTTACGAAATTTCTAAAAATGCTTTTAAATTTTTTGAAGTTCCTACAGAAATAATTTGGAATTTCCTCTTTAAATTCTTTGTAATCTTTTGGAATCCCTAGATACTTTAAAATCTTGTTAAAACCCTAGGAATCCTTTGAAAGCTTTAAAAATCCTTCGAAATCTTCGGAAATCGTTTAAAAGCCTTTTTGAAATCTCTTATTGAAAATTTTAAAAGATTTAGCAACAATAAGTGCAATAAAAATATTTAAATTCGTCATGAAATAGAGGCTGAAAATGTAGTGAAGAGACATTATGTATTCATAATGTCTCTTCTGGTATATTCTGGGATTTGACCGACATCACGTGATACCTTATACTTTTTTCCCTTTGATAATAATTCACAAATAATAAAACAAAAGAATGCATTGATAAATTACCACAAACCAATCAGCATCTTGGCAAAACAGTTGTTTTTACTTAGTTTCTCGCAATTTCGAGGTAAACGTGATTGCAAGCTAAATATGTATACATTTTTTTTCGTGTAGGTATTCATATGTATGTTTTTTTATAATTCTGCACAGTTTTTTACAGTTTTTTTAGAATGCAATTTTTATAAACTAGCTGTGAATTTGATCTCGGGTGTTTCATTTAACTATATTTATATTTTTTTACCTATTTTTTAATTACTTTACTTCCTCATTATGATAAAGTTGCAAATGAATTTGCTTCTTTATAAAGGAAGCATTAAAAATTTCCATACGTCTTACATCAACTTTTAATTTTCGCTTTTTGAAATAAAATATGAAAAATGAAAAATGTTCAAAATTACGAATAATAGGGTTGTTTCCAAAGTTAGATACCAGTTATCCAATGAATAGATCTTATAGTTTATAAAATTCTAATTTTAAAAACGCCCATAAAAAAAATTCAATTCACATTGGGTTTAGATTAAAATGATGTATTCAAAAATTATTATATCTAAAATTGTGAAACAACCCTATCATAAGTTCATTAATATTCAAATAAAAACACTAATCCTACAGGTCAATCAATTCGTCTAGACGCAAGGAATCTTTCTTTCCTTTTCATAAGCTTTGAATTTTGTTTATTTGAGAAATTATTTTCGAAAAATCAATTTAAAAAAAATTCTAAATGTACGTAAAAATTTTTAAATTCTATATTTTGAAAAATCCTTTGGCAAGTTTTGAGATATTTGTGGTGCAAATATACCTTACAAATTTCATCAATTTATCTAGAACTAGGTCTTTAGTTAATATGGCGACATCTCTGTATCCATACACATACAAACACACACATATATGCGGAAAATTGATTAGAATATCGTATTAGATATTTATCAAGTAAGAAAAGTTTAATTAAATTTTTAAAATACTGGAAAACTTAACGACTACAAAGTTTCCTCTATGAGGAAGCAAAAGTAATCTATACTTTCTATGTATATTTGAAGGTTTCACAAAAAGTTGGGAAAAGAAAATAATAATAAAAGTAATAATTTATGGGCGTGTATTTGCAATGAAGTTATTATGGTTAGACGTTAGAGGATATTATGGATGTAGAATGCAGATATCAAGGCTTTAACGATGAAATAGATTGATCGTATTGCGGAGCTACGAAGGAGATCAAGCTTTTTCTGCGTACACTCACAAAAGTTTCTTTCGATCAAAGAAACATTTCTTTCAATTATAACAAAATAATGTAAAATATTAAAAAAATTGTTTAATTCTTTGAAATTTTTCTAAAATCATTAAAAATTTGTTATTATATAATTTTTAATATTGATTAATTACGATTATGTAACAATAGGTAGAATATTAATTCGGGTGCATACAAATTACAGCAATTGCTGATTCGGTAATATGAAATTCGGTTAAATGGGAGTTATGACAAGTGGAATTTTGGAAATATTCATGCGCCTCAATCGCGTAATGAGAATGTGCCTACAAAGTAGGCAAATCGAATAATCTTTTTTGCCAAAACTCGATTATAATAAAATTATCAACGTGTATGTCGAAGGCAAAGTATGAAAATTGTTGATGTAAATATCGCCTATGTTTTATGTGCATGTCAAAGGGAGCACCTTTTTTTATAAAGTATCTACTTGGTACATCGTAACATAAATTTTTAGAAAGGACGGTAATTTTTTGAGTGGCCTAGAGGGCGGTATTGAGGGTAAATCCGACACTGGAGATTGATAATTACATAAGTAACACTTTTGAACAGTAAATTAATTTTTTATTAATTTTTTTGACACATTAATCAAATATGAATTTCAAAGAATTGTTGACAACGCAGTATTATAAATGATCAACGTCCACACATACTCATATTTTTTTCCTCATCTTATTAAAATTTTTTAATTTTAAAACCAGCTTTTAAAACTGGTTTTGTATTAATTTTTGACTAATAAATTCATCGTCAGAGAAAATGTTTGCCGCAAGAGAAATAAATTTGTACTATTTAAGAGCTAAGAAAATTATTCTCTTCCAGAGTAAACTTTACACATGAAGGAATTATGTTTTTCTCTAAAAACGAAAGACAGTTATTTCTATTTGTCTCTCGCTTTTGTGTTAAATTTGTCACAACTCTATTTATGACATATTATGTTGTGCTTGATGTTATCATAATCTATTGTCTCATTATTCATTACATAAAGAAGTAGTTTTCATCGAATTTTAAAAGAACTGTCGTTTTTTCAAATTAGAGATTAATGAACTGATCATTAATTATATGTTACCCACAATCAGCAGAATCTTTGAAATCTTTATGAAATCCCAGGAAGTCTACTATTGAAATATCTTGGAATGCGTTTTGAAATGTCTCGAAAGTTTAAAAAATTTCATAATTTTTTGTTTATTTTCCCTGAAATGTTTTGAAATTCTTCAAAAGCTTTTGAAATTTTGTAAAATTCTTTAATTTTTATGGAAATATTATAAAATCCTTAAGAAATTCTTGAAATAATCTCAAAATCTTTTAAAATGTCTTGAAAGCAACGTTATTCTTTCTTGAGAAAAATAAGATTACATTTTTACCTAGAGCTTAGTCCTTATTTAAATTTAAATTCCGATAATTTTTCAGTTTTCTTTCAGTAATAATTCTCGTTCAGTATTTTATAGCAAACAGTTTTTTTTTTTATTATGTGAGAAAAGAAAAGGTAGATATGTCGAGTGTTATAACAAGAAATTATAATTAATCGTTTTCGTAATTATATCAATCTCTGCCGCCTATATTTAATCGATTGAGGTAGTTTTAATAACAGGTCAAGCGTAGTTATAAAAACAAGTTTAATTAAAATAATCTGATTGAAAACTGCGACTAGAATTTCATATACATATTATTACAACTTCATGAGATATTTACAATTAATGACCTAAATTGTTCTCCATATTTCGGCGATTAATCTAATAACCTAGATTTTTTAAAAAACATTTGTTTTAATTTCCTAATAATTGGTATCTTCAAATTTATGTATCTGTAAGTGACTGAAGAATTTTAAAGGATTTCAACAGATGTGAAGGATTTTTAAGAGATTCCACATGTTTTCAAAACTTATTGAAGCATTTAAGAAATTTAATATGGTGATTTTAAGTAACTTGAAGGGATTTTGGAGGGTTCAAAGGAATTAAAGGATTTCAAGATGTCTAAAGATATCCTAAAACATCTTAAAGACATACCCTGGTACAAATTGGTCCTAGTTTTGTGCAAGTTTTTAATCATGTTATACATGTTATACAAAGCTTTTATTTTTTGTGATTCGATGCGCATGGTCTCTGCGCATCATTTTACTATTTAGTTTACAAATTCTGCAATAGTTTTAGTTCTTATTCTAAAATACTTTATAATTCTGTAAACATCTACGTGTTACTATTGTGGTTAGTAAATATTATTAAAATTTTCTTTTTGCCCCTTATTACAAAGTTCAGGCAGTAAAATCTAGTGTGCTTTTTAACAATAAATACAAACGCGGGTTTCTCAGTGTACTAGTCAAGGATTTCCTCACTGAAATCTGTTCAGGAAATTCTCGTTAGGCTCTAACTAGGCACTATCTAGTTCCTCTAGTCAAGTTTTCCCCATTTCAGCCATACGAGTTAATTGAGAGTGTTATAAGGAAACACTGGACCAATTTCTACTGTCGTAAGATGTCCCGAGAAGATACTTTGTAGGGACATTAAAAGTCTTAAAAACTCCCCTAAATAGGACGTCCCATATGGTACCATGTTACTCCATTGTCAGTCCAATCTAAGTGTCTAAGAAATCTAACATCTTAAAGATGTCTCAAAAACATATGACGTCCCAGAAAGAATGCCTGGGATGTCCTTGAGATACCAACGTCAGTCCAGTCGACGCTTCTCAGTCGTCTAGTGACCTAAAGATATTCTAAATATGACTTGAAGACCTAGCGCGTCCAAGGCACATCTTTTTTAATGACAATAGATGTCTTATGAACGTCTTATGAACATCTCTAAGACGTTCAATGTCACTTCAGTTGACGTTTCGGTTTAATATCCTAAAGATGTCCTAAAAAGTTTTTAAGACCTGGAATATCTCCGGAAAATTCCAGCGAGCACGTAAAGTTTAAAGGACGTTTGCAGAGCGTCCAGAAAATGTTCTAAGTCAGGCCAAAAAACGTTCCAAAAAAAATATCCAATGTTCCAAATATATACGTCCTAAAAATGTCTTTGGAACATTGCATGTTTTTAGAATGTTATTTAGCCTGACTTAGGATGTTTTTAGGACGTCCTAAAAACGTCTTGGAACATTCGTGTCTCCTAGGACATCACTACGACGTCTTTGAAATATAAAGATGTTCTAAATATGTCTTGAAGACATAGAATGTTCCATAGACATATATTTAGTACTGACAAATGGGGGCCAAAATTAAGGTGATATATCTTAAAATACTTCTTAGAGAAGTCCTGGCGACGTTCCCAAGGTTCCTTAATTTTTTGTCTAATGGATATATAAACATTATTTATTATAATTGACTACATGGAATCTTTCAATGCACTTTGGTGTATTCAAATACTAGAAGAATTTTAGATAAACAAGCAGTGAAAGTTGATAAAAGGAAGGAGTAATTTTACTCATATGAGTTGACAATCTTGCATCTATTTTTGTTTCTATACACTATACTATACATGCTATGGCAATTTTAAACCGAAGTGTAGGAGTGGTATTTGTCAAACGATCGTTGAACTCGATTCCAGAGTAGGTAATTGTCACGATTGTCACCGACGTTTAAAGCACCAATTACTAATATTACTGTGACTTAACCTACTGGGTTTCTCATTTGCGTGTACCTGACCTACCTCTGCTAATTCAGTCATTGCATTGCAAATTGAGAGTTATAACTTAAATAGAATTTTACAATTTTAATTTGTTTCTTTAACCAAATAAAAATTAATAATGTTGATTATTAAAAACACATTTTGTAAATATGTTTATTTTAGAAAAACTTATGGATAAAGTATCATGAAAAAACCATAAGATCATGGTTTTTGCCTTTATCTTAGCTAATACGCATAATTAAAAAAAAATATTTCCAACAAAAGTTGTAGACCTCATCGAAATACACAATTTCTTATTAAATTTTTTTCTCTGAATGAGAGTTTCTGAGAAAATTAGAGATATATCGATTTTTTTTTCTAAAAAACTCATAAAGCAAGGCTCTTCACATTCTAAATGCAAATTATTGTAAAGGGAAATGCCAAATGGAATCGGAAAGAAAAATGGGAAAGGGAATGGTAAAAGAAAATGACAACGGGAAATGGTAAGAGGAATGGTAAAGGGAAATAGCAAAGGGAATGTTAAAAAGAATGACAAAGGGAATCATAAAGGGATTGACAAAAGGAAATGGTAAAGTGAATGGTAAAGGGAAATTGTAAAGGGAAATGACAAATGGAATGGAAAAGAGAAATGGTAAAGAGAAATGAGAAAGGAAAATGGCAAAAGAAATTGTAAAGGAAATGGAAAAGGAAATGGTAAAAGGAATGATAAAGGAAAATGGCAAAGGGAATGGTAAAGGGAATGTCAAAGGGAATGGTAAAGGGAAAAGGCAAAGGGGAATTGTAAAGGGAAATGGCAAGGGAAAATGGAAAAACGAGTGGTAATGAAAATCGTAAAGGGAAATGACTAAGGGAATGGTAAAGATAAATCGCGTTAGAAGATAAAGTTGGTTGTAGATTAATTCGGATTAAAAACTTCCTTCGAATTAGATCGGAATGAATTTCAATCCGAAGCTTTTGCTGGAGCTCTATCCACCGGAAAATTGAGAAGTCGGGTTGGAAAGAAAGTCTTTTTAGAAGTTTATGGTATTATCTTAATTTAATTAAATTTAATCATCATATATAAATTTTAAATTTGATCAATTCTGACGACTGTAACGTACGTTGAACAGCAACTGCCCTGGACATGAGCAAATCCCTATTTGAATTTTTACAAAAATGTTTGCAAATATTTCAACGTTTTTTTCTATTTTTCTAATTAGAAATTAAAATTTCGTTTTTTCAACTATCCCAGGCTATTCTAAAAAAATAGTCTTGTGCGGCAGTTGATACAGGTTTTTAACCGGTATTTTGTACAGGATGTCATCATTTTCTGAAACAGCCTTAAAACGTGTCACGCCTTGTCTCATTATATCATTTAACTTTCAGATCTGTTATTATCTAGCAATGTCGATGCCATCTCAATGAAATCTAGTTTTCCGCAATACTTTTCACGCGAGATTAAAAATTCTTAATGAATCTTCTAATTAATTACTAAACCACCGCAGTGCAAAATCTGTAATACCGTCATATTATGTAAATTCAATACTAGACAATTGGAATATGTAATAACCAGTTCGAATAAATTTGTGATGGGTGAGAAATAAATTTGCGAGTTGATCATTGAATGGCGAAGCAGAAAAATGTTTCTACTAAGGTTGTAACGATTATTTTCATAATTACAATGCAATTAGCGTGTTTGTTGCTGTGATTCGAAGCAATTATCACAATCATTATATGCCCTAGCTGCATTTTTAGCTCCGACATTGCAGAATCGAGATCAAAACGTTGTTCTATTTGAAGGCTCAGCAATCATTTGTGATCTTAAGTTACATTTTTTCTCGCTATACGTATCGCACCTAATTAGCTTGATTACTTAAATTGTCTTAAGTTTTTTATTTCAATGGAAATATTTTCTAGTGGAAATGTTTAGAAGATTATATTCATGTTGAAATTTAAAGATTTAAAGTTTTCTGTGTAATATGTCGAATTTTTTGTCGTTATATAAGAAATAATAATGGAAAATTACAAATATAATTGTGTTCCTTTGTTTAATTGAAAATATCTTGTAAACGGGCAAAATACACAATTAAAAAAGTGGACCGGATTATAATAAAACAGACCATTTCCGGATTTCCGTTTACCATTTCCTTTTACCATTTCCCTTAAAAATTCCCCCTTAAAATATTTCTTCACCTTTTCCCTATTTCATGATTTTCATTTACCATCTCTTTTTACCATTTCCCTTTATATGATTCCCTTTACCATTTCCATTTAACGTGATTTCCCTTCACCATGATACGATTTCCGTTTACAATTTCATTTGACCATTTCCCTTTACAATTATTTTAATTTCGAATGATTTCTTTTGACATATTGTAAACTCATGGTTCATGGTTTTTTTAAATGAAAATTTAGGTGTCTCTAATTTTCTCGTAAACTATCACTCTTAAAAAAAAATATGTATCTCGATAGATTCTACAACTTTTGTTTGAAACGTTGTTTTAAGTTTTCCATATTATTTGAAATAATCGTAAAAACCATGATTTTTATAGTTTTCTTATGGTTTCACCATGAAAATCAAATTTGCGCAAATTTTTACTAGAATATTCGCAATCAGCGCATCAAAATATATAAGTACACGAAATTTAAACAAAATCAGTGGATTAACCTTTTCGGAGTTTATCCCAAATATTAAAAATTGGCTCTTTGGTAGAAGTTAAAAGAAAAAATTGGAAAATTTATGGTTTCGAGAAAAACGCATTTGAAAAAGAATTACCAGTCAATCAGCGATTCTATAATAGTCCCATATAACAATTCTGCTTCTTCTTCATAGGCATCATTTTAAGCTTGCAAAAGCTCTTTTCTTGCTTTATAAATGTTACTATTAGTAGCCTTAAAATAAAAATTATGTACCTATGCAAAATTCGTATTTTAAGACTAAAGAATCCAATGAAAACATTGTACATCACAAATGAAATGAATTTCAGAGATACGCATATTTCTATATTATAACCAGATATTCGTAAACAAAACGAATATAATCAATTATCACCAAATTGATATTTTCTACAAAAAATAGGTCGATTGATATTTTTTATATATTTCTTGAAAGATCTGAATAATTAATTAAATTTTTTATTCTGTACTAGAGACACTAGGGTGGTCCTTAAGGAACCACTAAGGGTAGGTCCTTATTTACTCTTGGCCATTTTCTTTTCGATTCTTCTTGGTCTCACCTCCCTACTTTGTTATAACGACTAAAACAATGACCACCACCAAATTTTAGCACTCAAAGTTTCTTTTTATTGAATAATATTCTTATTAAAAAATGTTCATAATCCAATTTTTTAAATGGGATTTAGTAGACAACATTTACATTCGTGCGTATAAACTTAAAAAGAGCCTATTTAAGGCTTAAGATTTTTTATATATGGTAAGAAAATCAAAACTTAAACTTTGTGATAATGACCCATACATGTACATTTTAATGAAATACATCCTTTTCTAAAAAACATCTCTGGAATTTATTCATTAAATGTGTCAGTCACTGAAGTTAAACAGCGCTTTTGACTTGGAAAATTTCAAGTTTTCATTCATACTACTTTGGAAGCTTTTTGTGCACTCAATATAATATAAAATAATATAATATAATATAAAACGTTAACATGAAGCATTTGGAAGGAAAGAATTAGAATTGATATTGCGCAGGTTAGTAAAGGTAATCAATAAGGGTTGCGCGAGCTTCCCTTTAAATACACCGATTATAAAACTACCTCCCACAGACCGTGTGGCCTAACGGATAAGGCGTCGGACTTCGGATCCGAAGATTGCAGGTTCGAGTCCTGTCACGGTCGATCCTTTTTTTTACTCATAAATATTTATAAGTAAAAAAATTAGTTCTTTGTCACAATACAAATATACTTCAATTTTTCATCAACATGTCCGTGCATATGTTATTACATTTGCGCTGATGACAAATTAAAGTAAAAAGCCTAAAGGAGCATCACAGGTTCGAATCTTGCCGACTGTTGATGGTTCATGCTTATTTTTCAGAATATAAATTGGTCGTATGAAAAAATAATTAAGAAAAAATTGTCCGTTCATTTAAAAAGAGTGAAATTAATTTTTTAATTAATTGTTGAGGGGGATTAATTTAAAAAAATTAATTTTAAATAATAAAATATTTAAACTATAAAAATTTAAGTTCAAAGGTGCATATGAGTGATTCCATATCATATTTACAATTGAAAAATAAAATCGCCTCGAATTTTTTTTCCGTATTTTAGATACAAAAATAAATACACATATTTTTTCAATTCAATATGATATGCAATTTTTTTCAAGTTACAAGCTTTTGAACATCTGGAGTAAAAAAAATACTTGTGCATTCTGAAATTTTAGGAGTTATTCTCAAAACTAAAAAAATCCTTGAAAACACGATTGTTAAGATGTCCATTTTCCGTAAATGCCATGTATTTACAACAATCGCATATTTATTATTACATATAAAAAAAATGAATATTTTTTCCATTCATTGCTATATGGAAAGTCTATGTAATTGTTGGCTTTACCTGAAATTTTCATTGTTTTATAAGAAACGGTTTTGAAATAAAAAAATCGTGTCTGTTCTTTTTGTATCTAAAATACAAAAAAATGCTCGAGGAGATTTTATTTTTCAATTGTAATTACGATATGGAATCACCCATATATGAGTCGCTCTTTAATTAGTATTAATTAAACGGAGTATAAAATAGACTCTGAAGGTTCATATTATAATATGGGTTGAAGTTCTGCATAATAGAATTGTGTGAGAAGAATAAACAATTAAAACTATTATTTACATTTATTTTACATTTACATTAGTTAAATTAAAAGGACACTAAAAAATCTAATGGATGAAATCCTTTCTCTTATTTTTGAAAGTTTCAAAGTTTGAAAGTTTAATTTTGAAAGATTTTGGTAATTTTTTAAGATTTTATTTGGGAAACATAATTTAATTTAAAACGATATAAAAAATGTAACCTTTCGAATACAGTTTTTCTGTTGCATTTAAACAAAAATACTGTTCTCTTTAATAAAGATATGAATCTACAAATTACGAGTTTAGCTTACGCAAATACACATACTATCCGACTCATTGTGAATTGACCCTACTTGACTCTCAGATTGTTGAACTGTCCCAAATAGAAATTCAGTAAGCCTTAGATTCCATTTAAAAATACTATCGCATTCTTATCACACCAATTTGTTGAGGATGCTAAAGTTGCTCTCAAATATTATACATATCAATAAATAATTAAACTTATCTCCCATATATGTTTCGCTTAAAATTATAAGCTATCTTAATTTTCTGTATTTATTTATATTATTATAATAATCATAATCTTATATGATTCCTAATCTAAAAAAAAATGATACTTTTGATTAGTAACGCATTTTCCTTATTGGTTAAATACAGATTGTGCCGTGTCATATATCGGTAATTCCGTGTGCATTGATAATTGTGGGTGACGTGGGAAAATTTTAATCTGTTTATTATTCAAAATCACTCAAATATTTTATGTCACTTTGTGTTGTCTTTCAAGACAAAAAATGTCAAAAAAATTTCCAGAAGGTCAAGAAAAATCCGAGCAAGATCTTGATTTCAAGACCTTTCCTTGTTGAAAGTAAACAGATAGAAATCCTATCCCTTTCTATCTCCTTCTATCTCTCGTCGTCTATCCCTGTCTATCTCTTTCTATCTAGATATCAATCCAAATCACACTTATCGTTTTGAATCTCCTCTTTTCCATCCCTTTCTATTTCTTGTCTATCTCCGCCTACCTCTTTCTACATCTCCATCTTAATCCACATCAACGTTTATCTCTTTCAATCTCCACTTCTCTATCACTTTTTATCTCTTGTTCATCTCCGTCTATCTCTTTCTATCTCTTTCTCCTTGTCAATCAACATTCTCTTCAATCTCTTTCAATCCTCACTTCTCTTTCTCTATCTATCTCCTCCTATCTCTTTCTATATCTCCATCTCAATCCACATCAACGTCTACCTCTTTTAATTTCCACTTCTTTATCTCTTTCTATCTTTTGTCCTTCCCCGTCTATCCTTTTCTATCTCCTTGTCAATCACCGTTCTCTCCTATTTCCTTCAATCCCGACTTCTCAATCTCTTTCTATCTATATAAACTAAATTCGCTTTTAATCTCCAGTTTTCTCTCCCTTGCTATCTCCATTTCAATCCACATCCACGCCTATCTCTTTCAATACCCACATCAATATTACTTCCTGTTTCTCGACTATTCTTGTCTATCACTTTCTGTCTCCTTGTTAATCACAATTTATTCTTATCTCATCTAATGCCCACTTCATTATTCCTGTTTATCTCTTCAATGCCTTTCTATCTTCTTGTCAATTAAAATTTGCTCCAATCTTTTTTAACTTCATTTTTCTGTCCATTTCAATCTCTTCCTCGTCCTCCTCAACCTCTTTCTATATAATATATAAGTAATACATTTTTCTATATAAGCAATAAATGTCGATTGACATTTATGTGTTTCAATCCCCGTATTTCTGTTCTAGCCTATTTATAATTCTATGTTTTTGAATGTCTTGTTCTCTGTTTTAACATAACTCTTTTCTTTGCAAATAAGGAAATTGAAGATATAGATTATAGATATTAACAAAGAAATTGAAAAATAAAGAGCTGGTAAATAAGAGATAATCTGTGAAGCGTAGCCGTCTAAAATTTTTTTGTCTTCAATCTTTTTGAAACTCCACTGAGTTGTAGTCCTAGTGGACCTCTTATAATTCCCTAAAGGAAACAAATTTAGTACAACTGGTTATCAACATACAGGGGCTCAAATTTCTGACTTTTTAACACCCTCGCTGTTATTCAATCAATCATAATTTCTACTAAAGTTGATCAATTTAATTTTTCTGTGAGATATTTTTAAAGGTTTTTTCATAAGGTTTCCGATAAAAATAATTATTTTCCAATAAAAAAAATATTTCATGCTCATTTTCCCATTTTAAAAATATTTTTGCATTTTTCTCTCAATGCAACACCTAGAATTTTTTTAAAAATATTTTTTAAAAAGAGCTTGGTTTTTTCCCTTCAAAATCATTCAGCTTAGAATATGGGATTAGAATTGCTATTGGGCTTAAAAATGCATTCTTGCACTCGGCTTATTGTGTCCATTATTAACATTACTATAATATAATTATAGTTGTTCTAAATTTTCTTAATATTTCTGAAATTCAATTAATACGGGGTGCTTTTTGGTGTGAGTGATATTTATTTTTACTTCGTTAGCTAATTGTCAGTGGACTAAATGTTGGATATAGATACAATGGTAGATATGCAGATTTAGCGCTTTGGGGATGCAAAATGGATACTTGGAAGAGATAGAAATTATATCTCTTTCTATCTCCAAGTTTCTATCTCTTTTTATCTCTTTACTGCCAGCAAGGGACCTTAAAAAATCACGATTTTTCAAAATAAAGACCTTTTCTTGATCTAAGTCTAGCCGTCTTGATTTTCTTCGCCAGGTGTGCTTCTCGCAGCACACCAGTTTACCTAGTCGAGGAAAAGAAGAAATACATAAAAGCTCTTACGAGTATTTAAATATTTTTCAGATTAGACGTTAGTAAAATTAATCTGGCTTCAAATTTAATTTAATTCAAAGGTAATCGAAATGTGCTTTATTAAATGTGGTGTAATGAAATGTCTGGAAAATTTCGCATACATTATTGTTGCAATTTGATTGACTTTTGAATGACTTGAAATTGAAAAAAGAAAATCAAAACTAATGGCGCAAAAAAATTTCAAGAAAACCGTTAAGATTTCTGAAAACTCCCAAAAACCTCATAAAACGGATATAGCAGAAGTACTAAAAATATCTGCGACCATCATTGACAGATTAGGATAATTCAGCTGATTTCTTTTTCACCAACTTAAAATGTCTGTATGTCTGTCAGCTTGCTTTGATGATGTATATTCGTCAATTTCTTTTCTCCATTAGACTCCATCTTAAGGTGAATCCACACGCCGACTCTATTTCTTGTTCCGCGCGTAAATTTTTTCGACGTTTAAATTTTTCCGCGCGTAAAATTGGTGTCGCGTCCCCATCAACTTACCAAAGTCGTGTCGCGCTACATTAAATTTATAGAGTTTTGTAATTGATTGAGAATGCGGTAAATGGGTGCGACTTGGTGGGAACCTGTGCCTACTATATTTTCTTGATATTCTGATTTATAATATTTTTCATTAAAATCATCCACGCGAAACACTTTTTATTTTTGAAATTTTTGAGGAGTTTGGCTTACTATTATATGAATTTGTGAGAATAATTGTTCGTGGAATTTTTGTGAAAAAAAAAATCTACCCTCTTACGCGAGCACATTCTCGTACCCACGTCGCGCTTCGCGCGCTTGCACCTATTTTTTAAATTTAAATTACTACAAACTAGAATGGAATGCAAACGAAAACTAATTTACTTAAGGTTCTATCGACCTTAAGGAGCATATTCTCATCAGGGCACTCGCACTGCACGCTTGATATTTCATTTAAACTTTGCGCTCGGCTTTATTTAACAATATTTTTAATGATTAAAACGAAAACTACTCATCCTGTTGAAAAATAGTTCAAGGGGAACTTGTAGATCTTTTTAAGGGCATGTATTACTTACCCGATCCCTACCTTACCGACATTTTTTCTCTGTAACGCTACGTCTACATTTATAAAGATATCAAGTTGAAAATTTATAAATTAAAGAAAATATGCTAATGTATGTTTGTCAGGTCTTAAATTTTTGTAAAAATAAAAAAAAAATTTTTTGAAAAAATTTTGTTTTTTTAAATGTCAATATTTAAGACCAGACAAACGTACCTTAAGGCTTTAGCTTCAAATATAGAAATTTTCAATGCGGTATCTCAATAAATGTAGACGTAGCGTTACAGAGAACAAAATGTCGGTAAGGTAGGGATCGGGTAAGTAATACATGCCCTTGAGGCTAATAATTATGTTTCTTATCATTTTCTCTGTATCTCGAGTTATTTGGCTCAAAATTTGAATTTTAGATTTTTTAAAGAAATTCAAAAAGTTATTATGCCTATCGTATAGAGTGTTCAAAAAGAAACATTTTTCATTTTTAGACATTTCTTCATATCGTGCGTTGTTTGGCTTTTAATTCAAGTTTTATTTCATTTTTTTGAATTTTCAAAATATTATAAGTCTTTCAATTTTTTTTAATCCAAAAAACTCATTAAGAAAAATTGTTTTCTTTTTCAGTACTACGAACAACCATCATTAGAATTTTTAAATAAAAAAAAAAGTGGTTTAAAAAATTTTCAAAATGCTCCATACAGACCGACAGACACACAGATAGACAGACAGACTGACACATTCGTAAAAACATGTTTTTCAGGTTCAGGGGGTCCCAAAACGTGGACATTTGATGAAAACTGGGGAAGTCAAATTTTACACAAATCTAATACATTCGCTCTGATGAGAATGTAAAAATCACTTTTCACTCAAAGACGGACAATTTTCTGTACCCTGAGAACATGAAATAACGGAAAGTTTATGATTTAATCTCTCCTATTTAAGGTATGAGCGGAGAAATTTTATGTCCTTCAGTTTGGGCTCAACCTTGGGTCCTCCTAAGCTGTTGAAAGGGATTTTTATTGTTAAGGGCGACGGGTAGTAAAAGGAAATACACTTTTATTTTTCAAATTGTGAAGAGCTTCACAGTCAGAAATTTTGTCTCCTCTACTATTTTATTAATAATTTTTTTATTTTACTCAAAGTATGAAAAGACTCACATTTTTTACATAACAATTTTTTACGTTTCAATAAATGCTCGGGTAAAATTTATATTGTCTTAAATGAATGTATTAATTTAAGAAATATCACTAACAATGGTTATTGTTATCTTTTTAAAGTAAAATTTAAGACAATATTTGGTCAAGAAATATCGAGATCTTGTCTTGATTTTTTTAAGTTTCCGATAAGAATCTTGCGCGGCATCACTAGTGTCAATTAAAGTTTTTTTCTCTTTATTGCTTAGTAATTGGTCATTACAGGTGACGCGAGAAATTTAAATCTTATTCTATTGTACAAAAAAGCTTCGTCATATGGTAGAGTAAGAGGAAGATACATTCTTTTAGAAAACGAAACCGCATAATTAAACATCAATTCATCTATAAAAGTAGTTAATTTTGAAAAAAATCTGACAACTATTATTATATTATTTATAACCGAAAACAGATGTACTATCCAATTATTTGCATGTAGCGATAGTTTTAAATAAATGGTATTTACGGAAATGACGTCTTAAAAATCGTTTGTTCAAGAATTAAAATATTCTTTATAGTTTTGAGAATAACTCCTAAAAATTTATGTGTAGATTATTGGGTACTTTTTATTAGACAGTCAATTGTTTAGAAATGCGTCCGCTTCTAGCGCATGATTATTTTTTAAAAAAAAGTAATCATGAAATATTTCTTATTCAACAAAATATTATCATTTTGTTGAATTAATTTATCGGAAATTCCGTATTTGGTTCATGTTAAATCTCAGAATTAAATATAGTTATTCTTACCTCAACGTTATTACTTTTCTCTATTCTTTATGGATTTCAAGATTGTTAGAAGATTAGAATAAAAGCGAAAAATCTTTTGCATACCTAAAATCTTTATGCTTCTTCTATCGCTTTCAAATTTTCAACCTTTATTACGGTGAAAGGTTACAGATCGCATACTTGCTTACTGATTTATTGATAATCTGACCTCAGGGTACTGGACAGTACTAGCTTAGGGCCGTGTTGGCAAATGTCTTTGTTATTAGAGACCTTCAAGTTGCTCTTCTGACTTATACTTAATATGGTACTTGAGGAAAACCCAAAACTATGTCAAGCGAAGGAATGTCCTACCTCTCCTACGAAACTGTTAACCAATGCCTAATCTGCGATTCCCCTTCTTACTCATTGTCGGCTTTGCCTGCTTCTACAGTCCAGCCCTTAATTTCAGTACTTCGAAAACTCATGCTTGTTTGGAACACTTGGAAGAGAACATCTGATCGCCTTATTCAGTTACAGTTCTGAAGACTCTCTTAAATAGTTTGCTTGTTAAATAGTCATCACACCGCCCTGTACTTTTCCCGAGGTATAATAAAGAATTTTTTAAATTACACCAACTAATATTAATTAAAGATTAAGTAGATTAAATTAACCCTTTGAGGACAACGTGGAATCGTGGGGTGTCTGCACACCCCACTCTGTTTATTGCGTTTAAATAGGGTTGTTGTTTCTAAAGTTGGATATCAGTTACCTAATGAATTGATCTTGTAATATATAAAATTCTAATTTTAAAAACGCCCATAAAATATTTTTTTCATATTGTTTTCTATTTTTTATTTAATGTTGAAATTTGAATTTTCTATCACGATTCGATTTTCGACCAATCAGTGATTCTCAAATATATTTTTCTCTGCCGATATTATGTTTTGGTTAATGTGCACGACGAAAATAGAAGTAAAAATATTGTAAAAATTCGTAAAAACCAATAGTGAAAATTTACTGAAAGTAGATATAATATAAAAATACTTTTATGCACAAATTTTCATTGTTTGACACATAAGCGCCTTAATAAGTAAAGCTATCAAATAAAAATAATCAGAATTGACACCAAACCGAGGCCTAACTTCTATATTATAAGTTTCGTTAGTTTCCATGAAAGCCAAATCCTCACATTAACAATTATGTAGGGTTACCATCCGTCCTCAAAGTCACGTGACACCAATTTGAACAGATGTTTTCCCGCCTTCAATTTTTAATAATTTTTTTCTGTTAAACGACTCAGCAGAAAAAAAAATTTAATTCACTTTGAGTTGGCCATATCAGGTATTTATGTTGAAATAAATAGTTTTTTCTTCTGAATCCGACAAAAATTATAGAGAAATGTCACTGACTTATCAGATTTAGTTATTCAATAATAATAACAATTTTCTAAATTCTAGAGAGCAACAATTTTAACAATTGTATCAATCAACTATTTTAATTGTTAACCCTCAGATACCCAACGGAGCCGGGGGTCAAAAGGGGACAGAATGTTTTTATCTCAAGTTTCTACCTCTAAAAATAGCCAAATGTTGCATTTGTTAATTAATTATATTTAAACAATTATGAATTGTTATCGATTGATAGCAAAGAGTGATTTTATCTCCAAAAATGCCTAAGCCTATAAAAATTTGTTTAAACAATCATCAGTTGTTATTGAATGACTAAATCTAATAAGTAACATTTTTCTATAATTTTTTTCGGATGCAATAGAAAAAACTATTTATTTCTTCATAAATACCTGATATGGCCAATTGTTTATAAAGTTTGTTTATAAAATAACAAATTATTTATTGTCCTTCATGAATTTAGTAGCAGAGGCTGAAGTGATACTGAAAGAGAAGGTAGGTATTATAAAAATATGAAAATTTTTTAAATTTCCAATTATATTATTAATTATAAAGAAAGTTGCTATTTCAGGTCCTAATAGTGCTAGAAAACTCTATTAAAGTTTTAAATGTGTCAAAAAATTCAAATAATTGTCGTGCATATAAAATAAGGTGCTAAAATAATTACATAATTCGTTATCAACAATTATTTTTTCGGAACTTTTTTTTGGAGGCCTCTGGTCGAGAAGTGAAAGTGATCCTCTCGAAGCAATCCAAATATCTATTGTCCGGTAAAGGGTTTCCATTTAGTACCTTACTTTACTCAAATCCCTGACATATGGCAGAAAATTTTAACAGTATTGCAGCAACATTCCGAATTTAACACCGATACTTGGGACTACTCTCTCCTCGAGAGGGAAAAAAATTGTGTAAAAAAAATACTCGTTAATAATGAGTAATATAATTATTTTAGCACTTTATTCTATATGCATAACAATTATTTAAATTTTTTGATACATTTTAAACTTTAATAGAGCTTTCTAGGACTATTAGGACTTGAGATATCATCTTTCTTTATAATTAATCATATGAATGAAAATTTTAAATATTTTCCTATTTTTATAATGCCTACCTTTAAACAACATCTCAAAGATGCCACCTCATTTTTTAAAGATATTTTAACTTATTTTCTAACAAGATGCAGCAAATGAAAATTTACTGATGTGAAATTCATGCCGATAACCCTGTTTTTCTTGACCTTTGTTTGTTCATAATTTTTAAAATAATTTTTTTGTGAAAAACCATGAATCAGAAAAATGTTAACATTTAAAATATCTTTACAGTGACGTGAATCTTTTGCCTTAGCGATTTTTTTTGAATGACTTATTCCAACTTTTGTTCAGAGATCAACATTTAATGAACAGATAATAGTGCAAGAATATTATTTCTCGGCACAATTCTTCAGTTCAGATTGAAATATTATTTTACTAGTAATTATGATCTGCGCACGATTAATTTCTAGTTTTTGCATGCACCTTTTGCTAGTAGAAAAAATAATTTAGAATGTTTAATTCTTTAAATATTATTTGGTGAAATTAAATCTGATTGAATCTCTTAGAATTCCTGAACATCCACTGAAATTTCGTAAAATCCCTTGAAACTCCTCAAAATAAGTCAATATTCCGTAAAATATTTTACAAGTATTTAAAATTTCATGAAATCTCTTGAATCCATTAAAAGTCTTTAAAATTACTTAATACTCCATACAATATCTTAAAATTCCTTTAACATATTACAAAAATTTGGTGAAATTCCTTTACATTTCATAAAAGTCACTTGATATTCCTTGATGTTCCACAAAATTCCTTAGAATTCCACAACCTATCGTTATACCCCTTAAAATTACGTAAAATACTCAAATCCTATAGTCTCATTATATCTCTTAAAATTACTTAATATCTCATAAACTATCTATCAAATCCAATAAATTTACTTAAAATCCCATGAAATCTCATAAATGCCTTAAAATCCCCTAAGTGATTAACATAACTTAATGTCCTATGCAATTTCGTAAAATCCTTTAAAATTTTATAAAATTCCTCGAAATACAGTGAAATCACTTAATACTTCTAACATTTCATTAAATCTCTTAATATACCTTAAAATCTAATGAAATTTCGTAAAATGCTTAAAAATTTCCTAAAACTTTCTCAAATCACTTAAAATTCCACAAAATATATAGTCAAATCCCTTAAAATTATTTTATTATCCCATAAAATTTCATAATTCTGATAACTGATCTGTTAATATACGAATACATATATTATTAAATATTACTATATTGCGATATAAAAAGCACAGGAAAAGTTACTATTTAATTGAAAATCTGTTTAATTTCTCAAATAATGTTCACTAACCTTAGGTACATATTTTGAAATATTTTTTTGCTTTACTAATAATTTACTTTTCACATAAAAATAATTATTTTTATCACTTTAAATTATTTTCTATCTCTATAAGTATAACATTTTTATTAGTAAATTTAGTAATTTAATTAGTAATTTTTTATTAGTTTTGACAACGAAAATAATCTAAAGATTGTATCGATTCCATTCGATACATTCACAAAAATTTGCGCAATTACCAAAGGAATCAATCAGGTTTTTGACACCAATGTGTTCGGTATATTGGTAACATCTCTTTTTTAAGATAGGAAAGTGGTTAAATTTTCAAATAGGAAGATAAAAAATTGTTTGAGTTTTGCAGTAGTGCCGTTTTGAAAAATGTTCGAGTAAAATGCGTTTAAAATTTTCAAACGAATTATAGACATCAATAAATGAAAAACTCTACTCTTAGAAAATTCCCACCATTAATCTGCTAAAATAGAAAGAAAATTGGGTTTAAAAGGGGTCAAGACAGGCGAGTGATCAAGAGACCTTGAAGATTGTATCTGTGCGAAAAGTACTGAAGAATAGTCGTGGTTTATCGTCAACAGTGTACGAGTATAACCACTGCATACATACTTAACTCCTCATTAAAACATAATGACTATTACCATCTATTAGTACAATCTCGTTATCATCTAATTATTCTCAAGCACAGACTCGTACTTCAATAGAGTGTGAGGTGATAAAGCTTCGGTCAACGATTCGGGGTTTTACCAGACATTTTCGACACTGGCCTCCTAATTCCTCGTTTACTTTCTCTTTACAAATTCAATAAATAACAAAACACATGATTCATTAGGAAATATTTTCTATTCACATATTCATATATTAAATACATATCTCAGTTACGTTAGTTAGTAAGTTTTCAATCCGAATATTTAAGGGGGACTTACGTCTTGTCGGTTTAAAAAAAATCGAATTATTTTTTTTTTTTAATTTACAAAAAACACCTGGCGATAGGACAGAAAACATGGTAAAAAATAAACTGTTTTGAAAAAATGTCCACCATTTTGCGGCAAAATAAAAATTTCAAAAAGGTGAACGATCGAAAACCTCGCTGAAATAACAACAATTGAAACAATTTTTTAAATTTTGATTTCGGATAATTAGCATGAACATAATTCTGCATACCGTTTCACCCTGAACTTTTGACAGGGGTGCTGTCAATATCATGCCATCTCCGGGTCCTGGAAGACAAGTGAAAAAAGTTGTTTACCTACAATTCAACAAAACAATAGAATATAAAAACTCCCGTATTAAAATCTTTTTTCATTTATCCACAATAATAATAATTTATCCACAAAATAATAATTCTCTGGCATTATTTATTTCCACCTAGAATTGATTCGGCTTACAATTTCGGATTGATTACAAAAGAACTCGGATTTATTCGAATTGAAAACTTACTTCGAATTGAATGACTTGCTTCAGATTGAATCGAAATGCTCTGGACACAGACTGTGGATTAGCTCATTTGATTCATTTGAATAAGCCTTCTATCTGAAATTTTTTCCAGGATTATAAGAAGGAAAAAGATAATTTTTTTATTGCTTTTCTTTTAATTTTAGCTTGCGAGTGAGCGCAGAACCTAGCCCCGCCGTTGAGCAGCAGCAGAGCAGCGCAGAATCAGCAGGAAGATTTCGCCAAATTCACATCAACAATAAGAATACGACCCTCGCTACGCGAGACAATCCAATAAGAGACATCCTTCTCTGAGTCTTTCCCTAAGCCAGATTCAACCAACCGCGCGGACATCGTAGGATGGTAGAAGGTGAACCTGACTCAAAGCACAATCATAGTAAGTTTTCTACTCAGAATAATAATGAAATGCTCTCTACCAGTTAATGTTATCCCCGTTATCGTCACCGCGGGGAAAACAATGGAAATTACCTATCGGGGTTTTCTGCTAAGAGACACTCGGGGGCTGAACATATGCGAGAAACGAGTGTATAGGTATTATATGTGTTAGGATATATTATATATGGTCACGCCTCAAATAAATTACGCCTCAATAATTAATTACAAATAACTACTTTTTTAAAACAAAATAATTGAACCGAAATGAGATAGACAAGGATGAATTTGAATAGAAAAGAGTTAAATTGCAACAGAGAAGAATACATTCAGAAAGATAGGTTAATAAATAGGCTGGGACAGATATTAGGGGATTAAAAGACATAGTAATAAATGTCGATTGACAAGAAGAGAGAAAAAGATAGACGAGAACTTTCAATCCGAATTAATCCGGTCTATGCGATTCGGAATGATTTTTAATCCAAAGCTTTCGCTAGGGTTATTTATGTGGCAATATTTGGCATTATATTATTTATTAGTCCAAACAATAAGGTATCGAGGTTCATGGTCCGTCTTTATCAACAATAAAGAACACAGAGAATCAGAAAAAAAAATCTACAAAATTATTGAATATTATATGTTCTATCATCATTATGAAAAAGATACATTTCTTACGTGGACTTACCCATATATGTTCATATCTTTGAAAATTCTGGACTCCAGCATCTGACGACCTTCATAATGTATTCACTATTAAAACGTAACCCAGATACTCTTGCAAGGCAATAATTACATGTAGTAAGATTATATGATAGAGCTGGCATGTTAGTTATTGTAGTATCGTGTGCAACACGAAAAACAATTCATGCAATGCTGATTTTCTTTAATCATGGAAATTGAAATAATCAGCGATAAATTATCTATACAAACCAGTCGTACTAAGCAAAAGTTAGTGATATACATATTATAATATATGGGTGATTCCATATCACATTTAAAACCTGAAAAATAAAATCCCCTCGAATATTTTTTTTTTTCGTATACAGAATGGAAGAATTAAAAAAGTTTTTAATTTTTTTCAACTCCAGATGTTTATAAACTTTTATCTTGAAAAGTTTGCATATGATGTTGAAAAAGAATGTATATTTAACGGATGGCGATGGCGAAATTTTATTTTTAAGTATATGTAACAGAAATTATTTGCATTACAATGACATATTTTAATTGTTAAACAGAGAGTGATGTAAAAGACGATCGCCTAAACGGCTGCGGTTCCAAGGACCTAGAACTCGCACGTAAGTTTTTGAACTTTCGATTCTTTTTGATTTAAAATAAGACTGTATAAAGGTATAAAGGCATAAAGGTTCAAAGTTCAGTATTTTTCAAAGTTACAGTATTTTTTCAATTTTGAGTACATACATAAATATAGAGGAAGCTCATTTAGTTAGATTTTATAGTATATTACATACATAGGCCAGTAAAATAAGAAATGTGAACTGAGGCTTTCTTTTTTAATGGCCAAGGTGTGTATACTATTTTTCTGCTCGACGACGCCAGAAAACGGCAACTTCGTTTAACGCAGCGGCCGGAAAGTTGACGCTTTCTGGCCGGAGGGCAAAAAATTATTTTTTTTTAGTTTAAAAATTAAAAAAAAAATTTTTTTAGCTTTTTTGCGCTGAATTTGAAAGATACTGAAAATTGGCGACTAGTCGATTTTCATGGTAAAAACC
>UCOH01004453.1:0-27318 GCA_900474275.1 Synergus japonicus | reverse complement strand
AATATAGAGGAAGCTCATTTAGTTAGATTTTATAGTATATTACATACATAGGCCAGTAAAATAAGAAATGTGAACTGAGGCTTTCTTTTTTAATGGCCAAGGTGTGTATACTATTTTTCTGCTCGACGACGCCAGAAAACGGCAACTTCGTTTAACGCAGCGGCCGGAAAGTTGACGCTTTCTGGCCGGAGGGCAAAAAATTATTTTTTTTTAGTTTAAAAATTAAAAAAAAAATTTTTTTAGCTTTTTTGCGCTGAATTTGAAAGATACTGAAAATTGGCGACTAGTCGATTTTCATGGTAAAAACCATGAAAAAACACATTTTTTGTTTTAAGCATTTTTTTCTACAACTGATAGATTCCGAGAAAATCAAATATATCGATTTTCGTTTTTAAAAAAAAACCCGTATACGGGTTTTTATATATTATTATTTATATATTTTTATGTATATATGGTATATAATGGCTCTTCTCATTCTAAATGGAAATCGTTGCAAAAGAAAATTATTGTAAAAGGAATGGCAAAGGGACTGGTAAAGGGAATTCTAAAGGAAGAGGGGTAAAGAGCGTATGTAGGTAGGTACCAAACCGAAAAAAATGGAGATACCCAGTGGGCACGAAGACATTGACATCCTGAGGACGTCTTAAAGACATCGTTAGGACGCCATGTCAGTCCAAATGATGTCCAAAGGATGTCTTTAAGACGTCCTCAGGACGTCAATATCTTTGTGCCCACTAGGAACGCTTGTAATCTTTGTATCATTGATTTTTTCAAAAACTACCACTCGCAGAGAAAAATATTTAAATGAAAAATGTGTATTTCGATGAGATATACAACTTTTGTTTGAAACATTTGTTTTAATTTTGCATATTAGCGAAGATAATCGCAAAAATCATGACTTTATGACTTTGTCATGGTTTTCACCATGAAAATCGACTAGTCGCCAATGAGCGCATTAAAATACATAGATATACGGAGTTTAAACAAAATAAAAGGTTTACACTAATCGGATCTCCACCTGATACTACTTTAAAACTATACTTACAAGAAGCTTGAAAGAAATCAAGTCAATATATTCATTACACGGAGAAAAATGGATAGTCAAACTTGGAGTGTCAAAATTTAGATAGTCAGATTGACTATCTAGATAGTACCAACTGCTGTATATAATTTTTTCCTAATAATCAGAGCGACCGTAATTTTATAGTCTGTTTGAATATTTCAGAGTGTCAGGTTTTACACTCTGAGATATTAAGAATATGCGCGCGGCTACTTGGGTCACCCTGTGGGTTACCTTCTGGGTTACCTTTGGTCACTCTTATGGGTCACCTCTTAGCCCGTCACTGGGAGTTTCTCACAATCGGTGAGAATTTGGTTGGTTGATATATAAGGACCATTTCGACCGATATACTCAGCGTCTCATCGTGCGATATTCTGCCTTAGGGAATTGCGTTGTATATAGTAGTATTAAGTTCGGTTATAGAATTAGGGTTGTATGCGCTAGATAAGTTAAGAGATACGTTTCTCATCTATGTCTGTCTGTTTGGCAGTAAGTCTTTTTATTTTACTTTAGTAACTAACCTCTCTAGTTTTACACTCTAAGGATAGTAAAACTTACACTCTAGGATGGTCAAGCTGAACAACAACTTTTTAATATTTCGCGGATATTAGGTTTGACTATCTAGGGTGCTGTCCTACAGTTGAAACTCTAGTATAGTCAGTTTTACATTCCAGATAGTCAACCTGACTATCCATTTTTCTCTGTGTAGTTTAGTTTTTAAAAAGTTAAACTTAAGTTTCTCAGTGTTTTACATTTTCTTAATTATTAATATTAAATATAAATAAAAATTGTCCATTTAAATGAGAAAATGAGTTAGTATATTATACGAATTTTCTTTCAGTTTCTTTCTTCATTAAACTTGTCTGGAATCATATTTATAGCAAGTAACAATTAGGACGCAGATATAAAAATAGCAAGTATCACTGTTATAAACAATTCTCGTTATAAATCATAGTGCATTTCTATATTATAAAATTAAGCTATGGTATATGTAGGTACCATAGGTCATAATTCGATCATCAAAACCGATATACAGCTTTTAATATGTTTTACCCATACAGAAAGTATGGGGTTCTAATGGGGACCTGGCTATTTTTCCCTCGTAGTAGTGTGGTCCTGATTTGGAAAACTGGCAAGGACATCAAAAGTTGTATAATGCTCTCACTGATAAACGCCCTAGATAAGAAAAATTGTTCAATACTCTCAAAAAAATAAAGAATTGTTTAATTTTAATGGCTAGATAATAAACTTATCCTTTTTTACGCATTAAACAACTGTGCATTAAAACATCGTCTAATCACACTTAATAATGTGAAATTAAATAATTTTTATAACATTTCATAGTTAATGATTTATTTATCGAATCGTTTATAGCAATCACAGTTGTTATTTTTATTCGTTATCTCTTAATTGTATTCACTATGAATATATGATTCCAAACAAGTTTATTAATGAAAACAGAAATGTTGTTTGTAAGAGAACGTTCTAGTTACATATGTATTTAACTAAATTTTTGTTGACAATTATACTTTTGTCAATACTAACTTGTTAACAGATAGTTGCAGTAAAGAACCTGTTCGAAGTTTCCCATATAAATTGCATAGGGAAAAATTTCTTTTTGTAGTTCCTGGTATAATCCAGCAGGCACGAAAAAAAAACTTTAATTTTTAATTTTTAGGAAGTCCTAAAAACGTTTGTCGGACGCAAAGATTAAAAGACATTTTTATAAAGTCCTAAAAACGTCTTGGGACATTCGTGCCCACTGGAAATTGTCCAGGATTTGGGAAAATGTTACAGGAAAGTAGTCTTGTTGAAAATTTCATGTCAATTCTTAAACAAATCGAATTTTTTAAATAATTAACAATTAATTAACGAATGTTAACAAATATTCCATTAGACCTTCTTCGTTACCGTTTACCATTTCCTTTTTCTATTTCCCTTTACCATTTCCCTTTTCCAATTTCATTTACCATTTTCCTTTTCCACTTCCATTTACCATTTGCCTTCACCATGATTTCCGTTCATCATTTCCATTTATCATTTCCATTTACCATTTCCCTTTACTATGTTCCTTTATCATGATTTCCGTTTATCATTTCCTATCACCACGATTACCCTTTTAACATTTCCATCCACCACGATTCCCGTTTATCATTTCCTTTTACCATTTCCCTTTACCATAATTTCCGTTTACGATTTTCCTTTATCATTTCCCTTTACTGTTTCCCTTTACTATGATTTCTCTTTACCATTTCCTTTATCGTGATTTCTGTTTAACATTTCCTTCTTCTATTTCTCTATACTAGACTAATAGAAGTAATTTCTTAAAAAGAAGAACGAGAGACAGCACTCAAAAGGTTAATTTTGTAAAAAATTAACATTTTTTTTTTTTTGAATGGGTTGTTTTCAAGGAACCTTCGGGGTGTGTTAAGGATGTCACACCCATATACCTGATACACGTCATTCTTTGTCGGATAGTTCTCAATAAATTTCTAACTTTATCCGTAACATTTTTCCAAATCCTTAAAAACAATTCCAGAAGATTCAAAAAGTGTTTTTTCTCTATAAAATTTACATTTAAATGGAAAACTGCAAGTCAAAACTAACACGTGATAAATTCAAAATTAAAAAAAAAATTAATATATTTAATCCAAGTTTAACATTTTATTCTTGGATGTCGACCAGAGGCGGACACAGGGAGGTGGTTTAGGGGATTCAAAACCTCCCCCGGAAACTTTTGACATTGTATATATGTATATCCGACATATCCGCAATATCGATGTATGTCCATGGATATTTTACAAACTCCCCCCCCCCCCCCCCGAAATATTTTTCTGGGACCGCCCCTGATGACGACTTAAATTGGGAGGATCGTTGTCCTCTAGAAAAAAAGTGTTTTTAAACCTTCCTCAATGGAAATTTGGAAATCCCCAACGAAAATCGTAGATGACAAATTTAAAAATTCAGTGACGATATTAATATAAAAAAAAGTATTACAAAAATTTTCTTAGGAGCTCCATTTGAGTACCTTTTCAGATTTAGTGATTTTATTTTCAATCATTAAATTTTGTTTAATAATTTTTTTTATAAATTATAAACGGTGCCCAAACTGCAGACATTTTTACCTCTGAATTTTCAAAATCATTTGCAATTTTCAATGTGCATCATTTCCGTTGAATTTGTTTTCAAGGTAATATTTATTTTTAAAGTATTATTGCTGAAAATATTTTTATACAGTTAATAGCTGAGGAATTAAAAAATATTGGAAAATAATATGAACAAAGTCGATGACGAATTTTTCTGTTTCTGTAATACTAAAATACAAAAATCTAATTTTCTAAATCTTTTCAGGAATTGGGTCAAAGGGCAAAACCCTAGACCCCGAAAAAGGATCCTACGTGAAAGCTGACTTCGAGAAGGCTATCGAACTAACCGGTAATTAGACTTCAAATATAATAAATATAATCAAATATAATAATTTTTTGAAGGCAAAATATAGATTGGAATTGACTTTACGATATTCGAAAGACAGGCATGCGAAAAACAAGTAAGGTTTATGGTTGATATAATTTCAACTGTTCTGTTCATCTAATGTCAGAAAACAAAATTGAATTTTATTTTATAGTATTGTGGCTATAGCCGAAAATAGGTTTAAATAAATATATTAAAAAGTAAATTTTTTACACTGTTTTAAAAATTGAATTCCGAATTTTATAATTTTTTTCGACTTTTTAAACTTGCTAAAAAAAACTTTGAGACATATCACAATTATCTTAGTTCGAGAGAGAACTGTATACAAATTCAGTAAAATATTCAGTAAAATCGAAATTAAAATCAGGTCTTCAAAATACCTATCTAATGCTCTAAACTACTAAGCTACAGAGAGACGAGATTCATTTTTCACAACTCCCTACAAATAAAATTTTAGTTCATCTTATTATATTGCTCACTCTTAGTTTCAATTAAGCCATGCATAGTTTCTTTTTTTTTATTAAAGAAAAAACAAAAATATTATTCATAAATAACGCATAGAAAGTTATAAGTTTATTCCTTGAACCTTTAAAAGACTGACGTAACACATCTGTTAATTCAAATCTTTATTCAGTAGTGTTTACATATTTTACATATTGATAGGTAATAATGTCTCTTTTACGACTCGAGACTCGTTTGTATGGTAACTGGCAGGTCTCACACTCCAACACATGTCAATGATGTACTTTAATCTCGAGTGCTTTTGATTGCAAATTCCAAGTTATATTATGATGATGAGCTGATAACTATAAGTATATGTAAATATACAATTTTATAGTACCTATCTCATATAATTCAAATGGCAAAGCTACACTGGAAAATCCTTATTTTGTAATCTAAGATAATAGAAAAGAATAACAATCATTATATAGGTCGTTAGTGTTACCTATTCACCTATTTTCAACTGTTTACCTACTTCACCTATTTCGGGAATTTTCCAACTTTTCATTTTTTTCAATTTATAAAATTATTTAGTATGAAAATTGATAGTTTCCGAGACATCGAGAGGTACTCATCTTTTGACAATGATTTCGCTTTTTAATGATTTCCTTTTACTATAATTTCTCTTTACCGCGATATTTCCTTACAATGTTTTCCCTTTAACGTGATTTCTCTTTAAAATTATTTCCTTTTACCATGTTTTCTCTTTATAATTATTGCCCTTAACCATGATTTCATTTTATAATGATTTCTATTTACAATAGTTCCCGTTTACCGTGATTTCTCTTTACAATGCGTCCCCTTTACCGTGATTTCTCTTAACAATGATTTTCCTTTACAATTATTTCCCTTCACAATTAATTCCCTTCTTTGTGAATCTCTTTTCAATAGTTTCCTTTTGCAATAATTTTCCTTTACCATAATTTCCCTTTTCACTGATTCTCCTTAACCATGATTTCATTTTATAATGATTCTTCTTTACAATGATTTCCTTTTTTATGATTTCTCTTTACCATGATATGCCTTTATAAAGATTTGCCTTTCCTGTGATCTCTCTTTATATCGATTTTCTTTTGAAAAATGAAAATCGATGTAACACTGATTTTCTTGAAAACTCACTCATTGAAAAAAATATTTTCAACAAAAAAATGATCACTTTCAGTTTGTGAATTTTATTGTGTTTGCAATTATTTATGGATCATTCTAATGCACATCGAACAATAATAAGAACTATAATTAACTATTTATATGTTTTTGCTTTCAGAGTATGGAAAGTTTCACTACTTCCTGCTCGCGGTATGCGGGTTCGTTAGCACTAGCGAGGAGATGGATGTAATTTCTATGTCCTTTATATTGCCGAGTGCTCAATGTGACCTCAAGCTCGATACCCAGGCAAAGGGATGGCTCAACTCTATAATCTTCATAGGGATGATGGCTGGCGCCTACGCGTGGGGCTCAGTGGCAGACGCCCTAGGCCGACGCAAGGTGCTCATTGCCATATCCTTTATGAACGCCCTCTGCATCGTTGCTTCCAGCTTCAGCCAGACCTATGAACTATTCATGTTCTTCCGTTTCCTCAACGGAGCTGCGTAAGGATCCTCATTGAAATATTATTTAATTACATATGTATATGTATTTCTGTGGATTAATTAATATTCAGAAGCCGTTTTTAAACCTATTTAAATGTTTTTTTTTTGTTTTTTTTTTAAATTAAATCTAATATTTAATATTAAGATATATTTTTTAATGAACAAGTAAGCTTGAAAAACTTAAAATGGAAAAAATCAACCAAGTATTTTTTTTCGTCCTAGTATCTCATGGCCTGAAGCACGGCTTATTTTATCTTATTTTAAAATTATAACGGAGTTTGAAAATTACAATTTTTTTCAAAGTACCTCTTTAACCTAAATTATATTCATAATTTCAGTCTTGGTGGCAGCGGACCGGTAATCTGGTCGTACTTTGCAGAGTTCCAGCCTAAGGCTAAACGAGGTTCCATGCTCTCCTTTATGGCAGCATTTTGGACCTTGGGAAACCTCTTTGTAGCTGGTAATATTCCTTTAGAATGACAGTATAAACTTGCAAATACATATTCGATCTTTTTAAATAAATGGTCAACTTTTTACTTTGTTTTAAAAATACCTATCTGCATGTTTAGGACTGGCGTGGTTGATCATCCCGAATGACATCGGTATTACGGGCCCATCGTTCACGTACAACTCTTGGCGAATCTTCCTGCTGATCTGCGCTGTTCCCTCCTTCATAGTGGCGGGGCTGCTTCTTCTGTTACCAGAATCCCCCAAATATCTACTCTCCCGCGGAAGATATGATGAAGCCCTCAATATCTTCCGTAGCATTTATGCCATCAACACTGGCAAAAGCCGCGAATCTTATACGGTAAGCAAGAGAATTATCTTTATATAAAGTACCCAGAGGGTACTAAATTGAGAAAAAAATTTTAAAACAACCAAAAAAACGACCTAAATCAGGACAAAAAAAGTCGATCTAATTTAAATCGTTACTGATGAAAGTTCCCGTTCGTGTTCCCGGAACCAGACTAGTATAACTTTATGTTTTTGGAGCCGCTAAATTCAAATCCGATGTTCGTTTAATCTGGTAAGGTCAAATTGAAGGTAATTTCAAGGTTAAATATATTTATTCTGCTAAAAATTAATTTTTGACTGCAGATTCTGAAAGAAAGTATAATTTTACGTTTAGATATTTGATATTTAGATATCTTGAAATAACCTTCAACCTGGCCTGATGGAAACAAACGGACACCGGATTCAGATTCAGCGACTCCAAAAATATAAAGATATACTAGTCTGTTATCAGGAACAGGAACTTTGTTTTTTTTTGTGTGCCTGTGTTACTTTATAATTAAAAGTTTTTGTTTTTATAAAATAGCAAGACATTTTACTAAAAATTTAAAAAACAGAAAATAATGATACTTGATGTGTTAGTTCTATTTTTCCAACTAAAAAATGAATAAATAATGAAATAAGTGATATTTAGAAAGGTACAATAACTTTACCATATATAATATTGTTAAATAACTAATTTTCTGTGAGAGTACAGATACTTCGGTTGCTAATAGTGACAAAATTAATATTAACCTAATATCGATCGTTTTTCGGAATTCATTGACTGCTTAAATTATTAGGAAAATACTTTTAACAGACAAAATGTAAAAAATAATCTTTTCTGCATCAAAATTAACAACTTTCTTCATGAAATCACTAACAGTTTGATTTTTTTGAGAATTTTATGTTATCTGGACGCCTTTATTCAGGAAGTAAAGAGATAGAACTGCTATCCCTTTCTCTCTCCTTCTATCCCTGGGAGAAAAAGGGATAAATATTGTTTATCTAATGTTCCAATGTTAGGTTCTCCCTAACCCAATTACCGAGAGGAGGTAAACGTTGAATTGGAACGACGAATTTTATTGTTTGCAATAATAGACCAATAATATCAATCCTGGTTTATGCTGGATTTCAATAAGAAAAATTTAATTTCAGGTGCAAGAATTAATCCTTGACGACCTACAAAAGCCAAAACACATGAAAGTAGGTGCCAAGGAGAAGAACAAGTACAAGATCATGTTAAGTGATATCATGGACAATAGCAAACAGCTTTTCGTATCACCTATTCTTCGTTTCACAATCATCTCTATCATTATCAATTTCACCTTTCACATTGGTTACTACGGGTTGATGATGTGGTTCCCTGAACTATTCAACCGCTTTGATGAGTTCAACCGTGATCATCCTAATGAAGTTGCGACCATCTGCCAAGTCACAGATTATGTTGTAAACCATGGCTCACACAGTGATAGTACCATCTGCTCTGATAAAATTGGCGCGTCCGTTTTCATGGAATCTCTTATTACAGTAGCATCCGCCATCCCTGCAAATATCGTCGCCGTCCTCGGAATGGACCGACTTGGTCGCAAATTTTTCTTAGGTGAGTAACTTTTTTTATAATATTAAAAGCAGTTCCCAGTGGGAAAAAAAATTGGGGATGTTCTAAAAACGTTCTTGAAGACATCCTTAAGATGTTTTGTAGATCATGTCTTTTGGACATTCCAAGGATGCTTTTAAGACGGCTAGTCAATACAAAAGATGTATAGAGAACGCAATATTTCTTTAAGACGTCTTTAGGACATACTTAGGACATTAGATATCGAAAATTCACAACTTGGTAACAATAAATTCAATTTCTGTTTCAGTATTCAGTACCATGTCGTCGGGTCTATGTTCAATTGGACTCTATTTTGTGTATAACAAGTATCAGAATTTGATTGTTTCCGCGGTTTTCAGTGGTGTAATTAGTTGTGGAAATGCAGCTCTAGATTGCTTGATCACCGAGGTATTTCCAACAAACCTCCGGGCTACCGGTATTGCCATCTCAATGGTGGCTGCTCGTCTTGGGGGCATTATCGGAAACATCGTTATAGCTCAGCTGTTGGACATGTACTGTCCAGCACCCACGTTCATCGTTGCAGCTCTTCTCATTGGTAAGTATTTTTTTTTGTCGAGAGACAGATTATTCAAAATTGTTATCTCTCAAGTCCTACCTTAAATATTCTATACACTTTTTCAATCATGGAACAGCACTTTATCGTGTAGAAATTTCCCAGCTTAGCCATTTTTAAATGTTGGACCTCTAGAGGCCATGAAGGTTGCCCCTCTTATTGTTTTTAAAAATTTCCTAATTTTCTAATTTAAAATTTTCACTTTATTATTTGCCACAAAGAATTCTACATTCGAACGCTATTTTAAAAATAAGATCAAAATTTACTCTAAAGATGAAAAGATGAAATAGATGTTAAAAATTTAAATATTCTTTTTTATCGTTAAAGGAAATTTTCAAGTTCAAAAAATGATTTTTAAATGGAATTTTGATAGATTAGACTTGAAGTCGGTAAGAGTTGTAATTGTTTGGAAATCATTTTTCTAACTCAAAAATATGCTTCGTAAAAAAGGTACCTTCGAACTAATTATTTAATTCATTATTTTTAATTTTTAATTAATTATTACTTAATGAACTTCACCTCTTATTATTAATTCATTTTTTGGCTTCTTTTAAGTATCTTCCTTCAACAATGAGAAAACTGCAGCTAATCTGTGAAATATTTTTTCAGGAGGAGGTCTGCTCTGCTTATTTTTACCAAACACAACGCGGGAACCACTTTCTTGACACCGGCGAAAACAACTCGCTCAAAGAGCCGTGTACAATAGTCATAAAGCATTTGTATCAACTACGTATAATAAGCATCTCTTAGGTGTTAAAAACAGGGTTAAAATCATCCATGCGAAAAAATCAATTTTCTCTCAAATATCGAGAAACTTGCCCTTACTTCTTAATGAACTTCATCTCTTAAGAATCAACCTGAATTAGCCGACTATTAACGACTATTAGATTCGGTATTAAAATTTAAATCTTTTAATGATTAGTTAACGATATTGTTCTTTAGTAATCATTCCTTGTCAAGCAGAAGTCTTCAATTCTCAGATGGCGTGACAAGTGCTTCGAATTGAACTCTACTGATTGGCTCACTACCCAAAATTTATAACTGTAACGATTCTCAACAAATTCAAAATCACCTTCTGTAATGCCGTGTCTAATTTTTGTCAGTATTTCTACAAATTCCAGACTATGGAGAGTCTCGAAGCTAAATTACAGAGTTTCAGAGACCCGACCACATTGTTATTTTTTAATAGATATAAGCGTAAAAGTGTAGATTTAGAAAATTATTTCTAAAGTCGACGAAAGATTAGTGCGAATGTATGATAAAGAATGAAAATTGCATTTGCTTTTTCGCAGATACGATTTTATACACTACAATTAATGTTGTTACCGATTTTTTGAGCACTTTTTTTAGGCTCTTAATTGAGTCAGTGAAAAAAAGCTAGATGTATTATGAAAAAAACGAATCAATATTCCATCCGCTCGATTTTGTAAATGTAAACTGCGTATTCTTTTTTTTTTTATTTCGTCTTCGACTCTTTTGCAATTACTGTTATTGTTCACTTTGTAAATACGATTTGTTACATTCAAATTACTACAAATTACTGCTGTCCTCAATTCCAATAGTTTTCCAGGAGAAAACATACCGAAATTGTAATTCATACGCCTAAGAAACTTTTTTGTGGAAGCGAGAAAAAAATAAAGAGAATGCGGCTGTTCTTTCAATTGTAGTTTTACTTTAAGGTCCTCGTGACCAGTTCTTATGTAATAATAACCAACTGTTATTGTTCAAATCTTTTAATTACAGCCACGAGAATGTATATCGCATATTTGTACTCGCCCTTAGAATACTCAACGAAAATAAAAGACGTAAGACTTTTTTGTCCATAAACACAACTAAAGTATTTTTATTTTCTTGGCCATTAAACCACATAGCAGAAATACAAAGGTTTTACATATAACAATTAGAATAAGTTAAAGTGACCATATTTGAAATGCTCAAAAACAGGACACTGGCTGATTAAGCAGGGGGGGAGGTGTGTAAATTAAAAAATAACAATTTTTTTTAATTTTTCAAATTTTCTTAAATTTATAAAAATTAAATTTTCATAACTCATCAATACAAAATAAATAAAAAACAGGACTGTCCTGTGAAATACAGGACGAATGGTCACCTTATGATAAGTTGATAGTTTCATTTTACATTTAAGAGAGATTTTTAAAAATACTGTACAAAAACGTACTATTTGTACAAAAATATGACAGAGGTCCCAGTGAGCAAGAAATTTTCTGAGACGTTTGTAGGATTAACCAAAATAACGTTCTAAAAACAAAAAATATACCAAAGACGATCTAATAACGTCTTTGAATTTCTGTCCCGCTGCACTGAGAATACAGTTTGATTCTATCAGCCAAAATTTGATTGGCTCAACAAAGGCTTTGGTTGCTATACAGCCAACAAATCTTTTTTGTTAAGTCAACCAAATTTGTTTATTCAGTCTTTTTATTGGTCTAATAAAACTGTTTTGTTGGCCTAAAAAAATTATTTTATTGACACTAGGTACTGTTCAATTAATGAACTGTTTTAGCTTATTTTAAAATGATTTTTATATTATTTTTACTGAAACTATATTTATTTATATTAACGCAAGCTTTTTACGATACGAAAAATTGGAAAGAAATTTTGCGGCGATCGGAATTCAAGCTACCTATAAATCACACGACTAATCTAGCACACATAGAATATTTTATAAAAATCCTTCACGGAAAGAATATTGGCACAGTAGACGCACCACCTACAGTGCAGCAGTTGTACTATACCCTATTGGAAATTCTCACATGGGGACCTTTAAGGATCTCACATGGGAACCCATATGGGAATCCACATGGGTTCCTTTGTTAACTTTGAAATAAGTAAATTAAAAAGGAAATTCATAAAATCCCGTATGAATTCCTAGATAGGCTCCTACATAGGTTCCCACATAGGTTCCTATCTCATTTCGTGTCTCAATTTTCCCATACGAATTAATAAAGGAACCCATGTGATTTCCCATATGAGTTTCTATGTGGCATCCTTATTATCCTTATTATTATTATGCCACTATGTGGAATCCTATGGGAAATCCCCATGTGGGGATTTCCAATAGGGATAGGCTCGTTCTCCTGATTTTGGGACAGGAGACGCACCAAATCTGACCAAAGTAAGAGATAAATATAGTTGGTATAAAGCTTGCGCGGCGGTAAGACGTCTGCTATACTAAAATGAGACAGGAGAAGCCCCAAACGAGTGGATAAGATTCATCCTAGCGTTTGGCACTGCTGATGTCCTAGTTGGTACGTCTACTGTACCAATATTCTATCCGTGTAGCACAAAGTATCACATATGGCATGACTGGCGGACACGCATGCGCAGTCGTGCATATAATTTGTTTGGATGGACCAACAAAACAATTTTGTTAGGCCAACAAAAATACCCAACAAAATAACTTAGTGTTGACAACGAAAATTTGATTGAGGCAACAAAAACTGACAACAAAACGTTTTAGTTGTCGTTACAAAATATTTTTTTTCAGTACGGGATTACATGAGATTACTAAACTTAAAATGGGATTACTGACATTGTTCGAGATTACTTAGACTACATAGGATTTAAAACCGAACACTTCATGAAACGCGGAAACTGACCAGGGCCTGACTCGTCAGATCACCCAGCATCACCTAAGCGCAACTCTAGTTTATAATTTATTCTTACCTATTTCATTATACTATTTTAGAGATGAGTACAGAAAATATATTGGTTTCCTTAAAGATACGAATGCAGATGTGCTAGCTGTGTCATAGAGTTTGACAGATCCAAATACTTTATAGATGTATTACTTGCCCAAAAGCTTTTTTGATGCAAGAGCTTTCCTATTCTAAAAAGATCATACGTATTGATAATCGAAAAGTGTAACGCTGAAATGCGTTGATCCGATTCCTTACTGGTCAATACAGTACGTGATGTGTCGTATATCGATAATCCAGGCCGACGCGGGAAATTCTAAATCTTTATATTATACAAATTTTCTTAAATTAAAAATAAAGTCAACCCGCGCGCGGAAAAGCGCGCGTTCGGTCTCGTCATTATTGAAAATGGATGAATGCTATTTTATTTTGTTCCTAGATTTAGATGCATGGATGCAGAAAGTTTAAAGATGATCTAATATACTTTGCTTAGAAAATTTGGATGCAGGTGTGCCAGAAATGCATGTACATATAGTGTTTTGGCAGATACGAATATACTTTTGGTTTGTCATCTCGTCTCTGAATATTGGCACAGATCAGTCTGAAAAGAAACAATTATGTCAGTTTTAGGATCATGAATTTCATAGAAATACTCTGCTGAAACTAAAGAAATTCAAATCCTATCCTTTTCTATCTCTAAGATAGAAAGGGATAACGATTGTTTATCTCTATCTATCTCTCGTCTATCCCCTCTATCTCTTTCTGTCTCCATTTCAATCCAAATTCACTCTTTGATTCTCCCGTTTTTTATTCCTTTTTATTTCTTGTCTACCTCTGCCTATCTCTTAATTCACTTTTATCACTTTTAATCTTCAAGTCTCTATCTCTTTCTATTTCCATTTCAATCCACCGACGTTTTCTGCCGACATGGGACTGCACCATGAAAGATAGGAAGAGATGGATATTACTGGATACGGGGATACATTGGTGGATAGAAAGAGATAGCTTATTGAGGATGCAAAACGGATACTTGGAAGAGATAGAAAAGTTCTATCTCTTTACTTCCAGCAAAATAGTTTACGGAAGTTACGTATTTACCTCATTTTGAATTAGAGTTACATAGTTGAAAAACGACCCCTTGGAGTTGGTCGTGGAATAAATGCTTCCTCTCCTTAGTGTATTAGTCAGTGTTGCAAGACAATTTTTGCTGAGTTGGCTTTTGCTGATCTCAAGTATGGTTGCCTTCACCAACAGTAACCTTAGGGATAACTACGGAGGGCTACTTTTTAGAAGTTTTGAAACTGAGTCGATGATCACTTTGCTCTTGATTGCACACATGATGATGGTAGATTTCAAATTGAAGTGGGTATCTCCAGGGGTAAGATACACATACATACACATGTGATATAGAGTTGACAGATGAAAATACATAAATTTAGTTTTTATGATTTCTCCTGAAAACCTTTTAAATGACTATTAATGCAGATGTGCCAGAGTTGCACGTGCGACGTAGAGTTGAAAAATGAAAATCCATTAACTGAATTTTGATGATTTTTCGTTAAAACCATTTCAGTGCAAGTGCCTTCATTATTAAAAAGAGATGACAACATAGGTTTCTTTAAGGATGCGAATACAGGTGTGCTACAGATGCATGTGTGAGATATATAGTGTGACAATTTCGAATACATAAATTTAGTTATTCAGGTGTGCTAGAGGTGCACGTTTGACATAGAGTTTGACGGTGAGTTCATTATTGAAAAAGGATGAGTTTTTCTTTAGAAAATTAGGATGCAGGTGCACAGCTGGTGGCTACAGAATTTCAACGGATACGAATACATAAGTTTGACTTTTACGACCTTACCTATATACCTTTTGTACAAATGCGTTCACTATTTTATTGTATTTTTACAGTTAGATGCGTGGGTACATAATATTAGCAGATACAAATCAAGAATACGGCGCAAGTTTTCTAAAGTGATTTTTGCTGACCTGCTATAAGTAAAGAGATAGAAATCCTATTCTTTTCTATCTCCTTCTATCTCTAAGATAAAAGGGGAAAGGATTTTTTTTATCCCTTTCTGTCTCTCGCCTATCCCTCTTCTCTCTGTCCATCTCCGTGTCAATTCGCATCCACGCTTATCTCTTTCAATCTCCCCATTTCTATCTAGTTCTATCTCTTGTTTCGAGTTACAATTATTTCAAAAAACCACTTTTTTCTGAATTTCGTCGAAAAATCACTACTTTTTGCAACATTGTCTGTACCAACGAACCTAATGATTTTATAAAAAAAAATTTCTACAGATGCGTGAAATTTCATGTATTTATCTTTAATTTGCGGCAAGGGGCAAAGTCTTAACCCTAATAGGTCAAAAGTTATGACCTCTCAAAGTGGGACACTTTTGACCCATTTTTCCGAGCAATTTCCCTCTGCAGAGTTTCCTTGTAACAGGGTGTACGTTTTCTTGTAACAGTAGTACGTGATTTATGATCTCTCAAAAACTCCCTCTTTTTGCATTTTTTCAATAAAATTCGAAAAATTCGGACTTTCAAATATACCTCGTTTCTTTTTGATCTGCGAACGAAACGCAGATGACAGAAATTAAAATAGACTCAATTCTGCGGAAAATGAAAAAAAGAGGATATCTTAGCTCTAATAGGTCACGAGCTTTGACCTTGGAAAGTGGACCTTTCTTACATATAATCATTTGAGTGCACCATGCGGGGCAAGTACAGCCATATTTGAATGTTTTAATGCAAATGAAGTATCTAACTCTAAATGTAAGTAAAATATACATCATTTTTTATTAATAAACAATGAGTTTTTTATAAAAAAAATTATGTAAACATCTTTTTTTAATAATTTGTTTAAAAGTAAAAAAAATAGAAATAGCATATTTTGTTAATAATAAAATTTTCATTGTTTACAAAAAAAATTTTATTCTGGAAAATTAATTATGTTAGCATGCATGTTAATAAAATTAATTTTTAGAGTTTCAAAACTCTAATAACTAAATTGTCTTTGAATTTAATATGTCGAACTTAGACAATGATGAGCACCATCACATCAGTTAGTTGAAGTTTGTCGAATTTCCAACATATATCTGAAAAGCAATATTAGGTATTAATCAAAAGTATTCATTTATATCCCTCTAAATTTTATCTGCCTCAAAATTTAAAGCAAAAAGAGGCCTAAATTATAAGTCTCTAAATTATGAAGCTTCAAAAAAGTTCAAAAATATGTAACTAGCTCTCAAGTTGTAGCAACTTTTGTGCTCATTCAATGAGGACTTTGCTTCCTATAAGCAAATATGATTTGCTTAATGCTTCCTCATAGAAGAAGCATTAAGAAGTTAATATATATATTTTTAATTTTAACATTTTATAATTTATAATTTTAATATTTAACATATGATTTGCTTCCTCATAGAGGGAATATTAAGTATTTAATACTTACATTAATTTTAAAAGTTTCGTGTACTTTTATAATTTTAGTAAACTTCATTTTTTCACTATATCTTCTGAAATATTCAAAACTTAAAGCTGATATAAGGAAAATGTAGATTTCTTTCATCGATACGAATCGATTGACATGTACGATTACGGGGTTAGTACCAAAAAACATTTTTGAACAATTTATGTTCTAAAAAGTGCAAATTCTTATAATAAATATATGTAGAATTTTTGGGATAATCGTTATTTTGGACATAAATATCGAGAACAGATCGAAAAACGCAAAACAACGTAAACATGACGAACGCGCCGAACGTGCATTTGGCGTGCGTTTGAAGCAAATGACCTTGACAATTGAACTTAAGGTCAAAATTGATAGTATAGTTAAATGGCATTCTCGATCCTGGTCAAGTTTTGTCTAAACCATTTTTTCGTAAATAAAGTATTTCAGAAGATACTGATAGATTATAATGGATCACCCTGTATTTTAGATTAAAAACTAAACGCGTTTTTTTCGAAACAACGCTTTTTCGACATGACGTGCATGATTCAGAAAAAACTATTGAATCGATCGAGCTGAAATTTGGATATGTTGTTCTACACATATATCGTTATGGCATCAACCAAAATCATAATAATAGATTAATATTTAACACATTTTTAAAACAATTTACGGTTAAAAAAAAGGTGAACATTTTTCAAGTCGGCCATTTTGTATTTATTTTTTTTTGAACTTCAATTATTTTGGTTCATGCGATAGCGACATATGTGTAGAATAATATATCCAAATTTCAGCCCGATCGGTTCAATAGTTTTTTCTGAATTATGCACGCCAGTTTTTAAAATGGGTAACTACCGGCAGCCATATCAGCCAGATTTATTACCAAAAAAAAACAAACAAATTTTGTATTAGTGCTTTATATCTATAATCATGTGTAAAAAGTTAGAATCTGTAATATAAATTTTAATCTGATAAAAAAAATTCTTAAAAAGAAGGTGAAAACTTTGGTACTAACCCTGCATTTCATTGAAAAAAAAGGATGTTATGATTAAATTATTTTTAAAAAATTAATTAAGCATACCTTTCTTATTTTTCAATGAAGTTCATTAATCATATAGGTCAATCGATTAGTTTGAACACAAAGAATCTTCACTTCCCTACACCATCTTTAAATTTTTATTATTTGAGAACTTATATTCAAAAAAATTAATTTTTAAACATATAATCAACCATAACAACCTTGTTTTCCTTACATTAGCTTTGAATTTGGAAAATTTGAGAAGATACAGTTGGAAAAATGAATTTTACGAAACTTATAAAAGTACTCGAAACTTGTACAGTGCCCTGTATTAATGCCTTCCCTTGTATACATGACAATCCAAAAACCCTGGTTTCCATAAGATTCTAATGGAAACCAGGGTTGGTTGACAGGTTTACAAGGCACTGTACAATTAAATATTTTGGTAAATCCTTGTAAAAAAATTCAATTTGGTAAATAGTGGAATAAATATGCCAAATTTCATCAATTTATATATCGGACGTTCTTTTACAAATTGAACGAAGTTCGAGAATTTTTTTTTCTCCTTTTTTGTGGAAAATAGAAAGGATTGAATATTTGAGAATTTTGTAACTTTGGCTTGAAGACTATTTTTTTTTAAATTCTAAACTCCAGGTCTATTTGAGCTAGAGACTTTATTTTTTTTATTTTAAAGGTAAAAGAACGATCTTTAATAAAAAAAATACTCCAATTTTAGTATTTTTATCGTATTCTACGTTAAATTTCCTTTCGAAAACTATTTTTTAATCGATGGACAAATAATTAGTACTGTCCGAAATAATTTAATTTATCTAGTGCGGCACGTCATACCGGTGCGCGGGTAACATTGCACGCCCCATTTTCGGGCAATCTACGACCTACGACTCGCCAACGGATACTTGAGAATCGAACCCAAGTAGACCACCTGTGGTGATGGCCGGCAATCCCCCAGCATCAGCGCATTTTACTCCTCCGCAACTGTCTCACTACTACTGCTATCACTATTTACAATTAGAACAATTTTTCTTCCACACTTCTCAAGGTGTCAAAAACAGCAGGCAATTTAAAATTCTGGACTGATTGACACCCTACTTTCCATATGAAAAAATTATGCATAAAAATAATATTAAACATAATTTATATATAAAATATGTGGGAAAAATATATATTGTATGTATAATTTTTCCATTTGGATTCTTCCAGGCTTAAGACTGGCAGCTAAGCCTTCAAGAGCTCAAATCTGGCGTGTTTAAAAAATGGCTCTCTTTTTTTTCACTCAGAGTCCTAGTTACATTCTCATCAGAGAGAATGTATTAGATTTGTGTAAAATTTGACTCCCCCAGTTTTCATCAAATGTCCACGTTTTGGGACCCCTTGAACCCGAAAAACATGTTTTTACGAATGTGTCTGTCTGTCTGTCTGTCTGTAGATTTTAGTTTTTTAGCACGATAACTTTCGAAAGAATTGACCGATTGGATTGTCCTTTTTTAGTGTCCTAAAATGATGGTCAAGTTCGTTGGCCAGCCATTTTGGATAAAAATTTAAAAAACTGAAGCATTTTGAAAATTTTTGAAACCACTTTTTTTTTAATTTAAAAATTCTAATGACGGATGTTCGTAGTACTTAAAAAGACGAATAATTTTTCTTAATGACTTTTTTGGATAAAAAAAATTGAAAGACATAACATTTTGAAAATCCAAAAAAATGAAATAAAACTTGAATTAGAAGCCAAACAACGCACGATATGAAAAAAAGTCTAAAGATGCAGAATGTTTCTTTTTGAACACTCTATAGGATAGGCATAATAACTTTTTGAATTTCCTTAAAAAAACCAAAGAATTCAAATTTTGAGCCAAATAACGCGAGATACAGAGAAAATGATAACGAGAGGAAAAATTTTGGAAACTCAGTTTCCGAACTCGATAGTAAGAAAGAGCGATAACAAAATAAATTAAAAAGGTTGTTAACTGTTTACTCTATCAAATTCATTTCACAACTGATATAAGTATTCATATAAACAGCGAGACGATCAAAAAAGAGAAATAGCGTTTTTTTACGTTTTCCTTTCTGATTTTACACCTCGATTTCAGGGTAAATATTAGTTGTAACAAAAAATATCCTCAGGGTAGACGTGAAATTTCAACTTATTGTACTTTCTTTTGATTCTATAATTTTTCTATAATCTTCCACAATAAGAGAAGAAATATATATTTTTGACTTCTGAGAATTATTGCCTTGAAAACGCATTCGGACTTCGTTTACGCACGTACCGATTTACCAACATATTATATAAGTGTCGAAGAACAGTTTTCCAACATAAAATTACACCTAGCTATTGATAAATAAGTGTGCCAGCCGAAAAAGTGATTTTTTCCCTTGAGTTTCTTTTCCAATATTATATTTCTAAAATCCCATACTATTGATCTATTGTAGGCACATGTTTCGTTTTGGTGCCATTTTATAGAGTAGATCAAGTAGAATACTTTTTACCCTTTTTATTTTTTTCAAAAACCGAACAGTACAAAAATTACGGGAACAAAAGCAAACTTTAGATAAATTTCAATATTCTATCATCACAACTTTGGGAATTTTTTTCAACTTCCACATGACCGGCACGAAACTGTGCATCATCACCAAAATGAAAAATTGTAGAGAAATGCCCATATATATTTTTCCTACATATTTTATATATAAATTATGTTTAATATTATTTTTATGCATAAGTTTTTCATATGGAAAGTAGGGTGTCAATCAGTTCAGAATTTTAAATTGCCTGCTGTTTTTGACACCTTCAGAAGTGTGAAAGAAAAATTGTTCTAATGGTAGGTAATGATAGCCGTAATAGTGAGACAGTTGCGGAGGAGTGAAATACACTGATGGTGAGGGACTGCCGGCCATCACCACAGGGGCTCTACTTGAATTCTATTCTCAGGTATCCGTTGGCGAGTCGTGAATCGTCCCCATTTTCTTGTCTCATATCGTTTTTCTCTGAAATATAAATGATTATTACATATATTTTGAATTAAATAATCTTGTTTATTAGATAAGATGACTTTATTAAAAATTGAAGAAATAAATAAATAAAAAGAAATAAATGAAAAATATCACTGTTAAAAATTTATCTATTTATTTATTTATATTAAATAATTACATAATTTTATTAATTTAAATTATTTTATTAATTAATTAATTAATTTTATTTATTTATTTCTTCAATTTTTAATAAAGTCATCTTAGCTAATAAATAAGATTATTTAATTTAAAATATATGTAACAATCATTTATATTTCAGAGAAAAAGGATATGAGACAAGAAAATGGGCCGTGCAATATTACCCGCGCGCCGGTGTGACGTACTGCACTAGATAAAATAAATTTTTTCGGACAGTACTAATTATTTGTCCATCGATTAAAAAATAATTTTCGAAAGGAAATTTAACGTAGAATACGATAAAAATATTAAAAACTTGATTAATTGGTGGGGTAATTGTTAAAAATTGATTTAAAAATTTCACTTGTTTACAACAAAATGAATTTGTTAAAATTTTTTCTTTGGAGTATTTTTTTTATCGAAGCTCGTTCTTTTAACTTTAAAATGAAAAAAAATAAAGTCCCTAACTCAAATAGAACCGGAGTTATGAATTTTTAAAAAATAGTCATCAAGCCAAAAAATATCAAATTTTCAATTCTTTCTATTTTCCAAAAAAAGTCTCGAATATGTATCTTTCTTTTTGCATAAAGAACCCATAAAAAAAGTTTTAGCTGAATCGAAAATGGGTCGATCATTTTTCGTCCAAATCTGTACCACGACAAAGCTTCCTCTATGAGGAAGCAAAAGGCACAAAACTACAAATTCCTAAAAAAAGAGTCCAAAAAATATAGCATCCAAAATATTAATGCGATAAAAGTGCAAATATAAAAGATTAAGAAGTCACAAAATAAGTATTAGAGTACAAAAATTTGTCAAGGTATTTAAGAACATTCTAAAGAATTTATACGATTTCGTGAGATTTTAAATGTTAGAGGGTTTAAGTAATTTCACTATAAAGGATTTTTATTACATACTTAACTACTTTCTATCTACATTACAAAAGGTAATTTTACTACATATCCTTAAATAAATAATTTATTATGTAAATGTTCCTTACCTAAAGCCTTAAAAGACCAATGAGCTCAGGAACTAAAAGTATTGAGTGTCCGTCTGTGTACGAAGACTACAGCGAAAAGTTTGTTTCGGAAAGGCATTGTAGGACCCATCATCAACATTAAAGTTTCTCTCATTATTCTGAAAAAAGTTTACTGCATGCTGCTGCTGCTGTTGCTGATGTTGCTGTTCCTGCTGCTGCTGACTAGCTTGATTATCCTTATTCTGCTCAAGATTAATCTGTTGTGTATCCTCGATGTGGTCCGAGATAGAAAGTCCCTTGGAAAGATTCTCGGAGAGATTTTCAAAAATATCTGTATCAATGTTGTCAAATAAAGCCAAATCCTGGGATTTCACATTATCGGTGTTAACATCCAAGTCAAATGTATTATCAAGATTAAATCCAATTTGTGTTTCCTGATTGGAAGATTTTCTCTCGGCTTGTTTTGATTCTTCCTGTCGATAATTAGTAAAACGTGGCTCCCGATATGCATAAGAATTAATTGTTACATTAGGAAGTGGATGTTCAATATGACGATGAGGCTGAAGCTTAGGCTGAGGGTTGGACTGAGGAGACGAAATACGAGGTTCATGGAAAACGATGTTGTCTCTTTTTGAATGTTGCTGTTGATTAAATGGAATATTACAATCTGCGCGCACTTTCAAAGTCGGTTCCATCGAGTCGGTGTTTTGGTTCTGCATCTTCAACTCTTTTAATAAATTGGAGTTACAGGATTTCATTCTTTTTCTCTTCAGCGACTCAATCTTATCAATGTTGTTAATGTTATGTGAATTGACATGATTAGGGTTGAGTGGCATCATCTTAAAAGGTAAACTGTTGCTCGTGGTACCATCAGATTTTCTTCTCAGCTGCACATAGACTTTCACCGGTTCAGAAATGTTTTGGTTGCGATATCGGGGCGTTTTGAAGGTAATGGCCACGTGTTTGTACACGTCGTTTTCCATAAATTTCCCGTAACCATCCCAGTATAGCATTTCATTTCGTATCTCAAAGAACCTGACTTGAATATCTTGCTTCGGGACTTTTTCGCAGAGAAGTATGATTTCCATACCACCAGAAACCGGCGCCTTGTCATGGCTCATCTCTACGAGCATGAGTTCTGGAAACATTTTCTTGTCATAGATGGGAAGGGTTGCAACAGTATTGAGGGGCACACTGCACTTCTTGTCAAGGCCCGGAATGAAAACTTGAAAAGCAAGTTTCACGGTATTGAGGTCAATCGAGTCTGGATAGTTCATGTGTGCGAACCCGTTGTTAAAGGGATCGATCCGGTTTTTCTTCTTGATTTCCAAGGCCTCTATCACTTGATTCTTTTTGACGCAGTTAATCCCGAGATTGCTGATGGAAACTGCATTACCATTAAGATTTACTTCCAGAGTACATATGCCTTTTTTGCAGGACGTTTTTCCTCCAATGCTGTGTGGATGTACCATTGGATTATCCTCATTTGTCACGCAGGATATAACAATCACAGCGGGGCCTTCATAATTGTGCACTTTGATTGATGGATACGTTTTATTTTTGGGGCAACTGTCCACGCCGACAATGCATCCAGGATTGCGACCTTCGCACTGATAACGAAAGCGATGCGAGTTTTGAGCCGGCTGTTCCACCACCTCGACGTAGGGTAAACTTTGCGGCTGCCGATTTTTATGTGCAGACATCGTTTTATGCAAAGATTTTCACTGTTATTAACAAAACTGAGACACTTTGTCGCACGTTTAAAAGATTAATATGTATTAATATACGAACAGTTTATATGTAAAAGACAGAAATAAATGAAAAGTAAATTTAAATTAAATTTCACTGTATAACTTGAATTTTCTTTTAGTAAAGCATGCACCTAATGCTACCGAAATTCTCGACTTCGACAGAGAGACTGAAGAGATTAGGTGCCTGCCAGGATTATCTGCATAATTGTATTTCTTTGATTTGTATTAGTGTTCGGGCTTCTTGAAAAGGAAGGGATGGCTCTTACAGCTGTTTACAATGAAATGAATCACCGGCTTACTGCTTACAGTCAGATTGTAAATTTCCAGTAACTTGTAATTGAGAATCTCAAGCGCCAACTACCTGGATACCTTCCCCTTCCTGTGCGCTGCGCCTGCGCCTTCGGTTCGCCTCATCGTCTGTTAAACTGACGGCTCGCTGACCGACCCTTTCGCAGCAGAGGATCCTATTGTCACTGATGATTGCGAATAAAAATAAATCCTGCTCTAATTTTTCTTTCGATAAACAGATATGATCGATTCAAACATTATAATTTAGAAATCTATGGAATTTTACGAGTCCGGGGAAATAAAATTTGTCCTCGAAAGTCAAGAATTAAATTTTATTAAAATTTTACAATTTTTATGTACAGTGTTCGTCATGTATGCTTTAACATTTTTCACTAGATTTTTGCGCGCATTAAATGCAGAATCCTAGTGATAAATATTAAGGCATACATGGCGAACACTGTACATTTATCATTTTTGTGTTTTCGAGATAATCAAATACACTCGACTTCCCCAATAATAAAGAAATCCAAACCAGAGTCGTTCCCACTAGTAAAAAAATTGTAAAATTTTAATAAAATCTAATTCCTGACTTTCGTAGACAAATTTTATATCCCCGGACTTGTAAAATTCCATAGATTCTGAAATTTTAATGTTTGAATCGATCATATGTGTTTATCGAAAAAAAAATTAGAGCAGGATTTGTTTTTATTGGCAATCATCAATGATATTAATACTTTCTCGATCAAACTTTTGTGAAAATTTTCCCTTAAGAATGTAACATGGTTCCATTTTTGTTATTAATTATAGTACCCGGTAATAATAAGGGTTGCGAATTCAAAAAGACTCTCAGATTAATCACCTCGTATACCACAAAAGAGAGCGCACTTTCAATGTATTTAATTTTTTCTAATCATAATGGAAGGTACACCTCACGAAAGTGTTTTATATTCTGCAAAAGTACACATGTTTTGAGTTTCTTTAATTCCTTCATGTGCAATATAAGTTATCAGTTATAAAATATAAGCGGGACGTTCTTTTACAAACCGTACAGATTATTGGACCAAAATTGACCGACACATTTTTGATTCAGCTAAAATTTTCTTTAAGGTTTCTTCATCGAAAAAGAAAAGAAACATATTCGAAGATTTTTGTTCTCAATTTTTTGAAAAATAAGGTGGATTAAAAATTTGAGAATTTGGTGATTTTTGGCTTGAAAACTGTTTTTCAAAAATTCATAACTTCGGTTCTATTTGAGCTAGAGACTTTATTTTTTTTTCATTTTAAATTTAAAAGAACGAGCTTCGATAAAAAAAATACTCCAAAGAAAAAATTTTAACAAATTCAAATTTTTATAAACAAGTGAATTGTTTAAATCGATTTTTAACAATTGCCTCACCCACGAATCAAGTTTTCAGTATTTTTATCGTATTCTAAGTCAAAAAATGTTGTCATTTTTAGTAACAGATATCAAATAAGTATAAATGTTTAGATGAGCGTTTGTGTCTTCCAAATTTCTAGAAATTGAAGTCTGTCTCTACACTTTCTATTTAGCATTTTATTGTATCCAGTCGAGTTTAAGATTTTAGCTATTTTATATCTTTATGGTTGTCTTATGGTGCATACGTTTAAGCAATATTTGTAGCATCGTTCGATCCCTCGCGGAACAAACCTTCAAAATGGTCAATCGACCCATCTGTACACCATGTGCAAACCCTAAGATAATCCATCCCCAATAAATTTAGAATACGGACAGCCTTCCATCAGTTCTGCTCTTTTTTATGATACAACCCAGGGTTGCCAGTTTTTGTAATAATTTCCAAATTTAAAAATGTCATTTACTTTCACCTTGGTAACATTGGGAATCTAGCACTTAAGATTTAACTACCCTTGAATAGAGTACAACCGTCATGTATCTCTACTCTGATTCATTTGATACTTTCAATAGTTACTATTACCACTTTGTAATTTACACTTTAATTGATAAATAATTAATTGTTAAAATTATGCAAATGATATATTTTTTAAATCAAGTTTTATTTACACTTTAGTCCAAAACATAAACCAAAAGGCAGGAAAAATGAATTTTTCTTCTCATTTTTGATTGAAAAGAATATTTCAAACATATTTTATAAGATTTATATAAATATTATAATATAAAGATCATTTACTAACTAAAAAATGAAAGTACTAATGGCTAATTACATATCTCTCACTTGTTTAAGGAGAAAACGTGTAAACAGGATCTCGATGAATTTCGGGACAGTAGTGGACATTTCGTAACAATGCATAATTCTTATATACAATATAAAAGTTATTTATTCTTAATACAATATCATAGTACATAAGAAATTTAAAATAATAATTTTTTATTTTTATAAAATATTTGAATTATTTAAATAAGTTTTCGATTTTCCCGAGCAACTTGTCGATCCACTTCTAACTTTCTTTTCAGAGCATTTAACTTTTCATTTTTGTTAGCCTGTAGACAAATTAAGATTCAAATTTATTCTAACTCCACGTAGAATACTATGAAAGAGTATACATGTATTTTCGGGGACAGTAGTGGACATTTTGCACTTGCTTGCTTGTCCTTACAAAAAGGATAGGTTTAAAACATCGCGGCTAGTCGTATTCGTAAGTGTGTTGAAAATAATAAATAATCGTACATTTATGATACAATTTCAATATTTTCTTACCATTTTCCAAGCGGGACAGTAGTGGTCACCAAACATTGCACAACAAACTTTCGATTTTTTTTTCTGCTCTGCTATAAAATTGTCATTTCCATAATTAAAACGATCTAGTGGTTTCGTTCACTTGAGAACAGCTGTTAACTTTGAACGCTGGACAAAGCAAACAGTGTTGCTACACACACAAAATATTACTCGAAGGCAATAATGAGCGCATTTTGACAAAATTAAAAAAAATGAAAATGAGGTAGATATAATCATAATCTGCTAGAAGTAATGAATGAATATCAAATTTCTAAGCTTATATTTTAATAAAAAATTTCTTTTTTATAGTATAACTGAAGAAAAATTGAATATAGATTACAAGTACGATATCGTAAGTGTCCTGGAGACAAGGACAACAGTGGACATTTTACCTGCTTTTAGGTCTGTCATTCAGTTCTAAATTGATATTTAATATTCATAAGTTTGAATATTAGTAGATAATACTTCATTTTAATATAATAATGACAAAAGTTGCAAAAAAAATGAGAGAAATTTGCAGGCAAAGTTCGAAAATATTTCACTATCATAGAATGGGAGCCGATCAAAGAAAAGTGTTTCACTCTGTCTGACTATTTAGATTATTTAGAACTTACCCTATTTATTTATTTGGCTAAAAATTTTATTTTTTATTTTTAAGGAAAACAAAAAAATTAATTATTTAAATCATTTAAGGTGTTAAATATATATATATATATATATATATATA
>UCOH01004451.1:0-16272 GCA_900474275.1 Synergus japonicus | reverse complement strand
TTTCATACTCCCTGAGCCACAGTAACCTTTCTGATACCAACTTCTGCAAGACACTAAGCACGAAATCTCAGCACGATGCATTTCTTATGACTTTGGGCACTAAGAATCGCAAAATGTACGTCTAGGCACATCATCTGTAAAGTGCAAAAATGTGTCACTGAATTTCATTCATTTACAATAATTTAAAAAATTCACCAAAGATTTTCTGATCGCTACGAGTTATTTTATAGTAAGGGTATAAATTCTTGCAGAATAATGTAATATATTCTTATATAAAATCTTCAAATCCAAATGTCGTCCCTTTAGGATCGAAAGCACTTTATTCAGTCCCCTATAGCTTTGAAAAGTAAAATAAATTGGTTTTTTTATCTTTAATATGCCAGGAACAAGTCTGGTGACAAAATTGACAATAAATATCGGATCATTGTTCACTTTTTTGTTATCAAATATTAAACCTCTGAATAAATTGATATTTAATGGTTTGGAATTTGAATTTTAACAACAAAAAACCATTAAACCGATTGTTCGGTCACGATTGGTCGTTGAACTGGATAGGAAACTATATTTTCGCTTTAACGCACAATGATCACACGCAGTAAAGAGATATGCGATTACATTTATTGCACAAGTTATACTATTATTTTATCAAATGTTACTGAACCATAGGAAATCGACTGGATGATGAAGTTTTATTTCTTCATACACATTACACATTCTTTAGAGGCCTTTCATATATGTTCCCCTTCTTTTCAAAAGATTCAAAATTTGAAAAAGGCCACGAGACTAATGGAGAAAGGTTAAAGTTGATTTAGGGTAATCTTACTGAGAGCACGACTTCCTATTCAACATTTTATTCACGCTGCTCAAGGGATTCACAAATATGAGAGTCGAGAATCTCACTTTTATTGCTCGTTCTTTGATAGTAAGTACGTTCCATAAGAGCAGACTGCTGTTTGGTTTCAAATACCCGTCTCTCTCCACCATCAATCACTCTAAATTTTAGCTTCTTCAAATAACATTCTCACATTTTAGAACTCAAATAAATACATTACTTTAAATCTTCTTTTTTTCACTTTAATATTAAAAACTCATTTTTTTCTCGTCGAAAATGCGAATTTCCTTAGCTAAATGGACTGAAACTGAAGTAATATTCAAAAGCAGGATTTCTGCGATTTTACATTATCGATAATAGTAGGATTGGGGTGGTTATCAAAATGATAGATAATGGAGAGTTTGAGGTCTGCTTCGTGAATGACATACTCATTAAGAGATTTTCTAGATAATCTAGTCACTGATGAAATGCATAATTAAACCTCTTTTATTCTTTTTATTTCTTTTCTTCTAACTGCTTAGACTTTTACTCAACATTAAAACCTCCATAAAAGTTTCAAATGGTCTCATCAATTCCCGAGGTAGTAAAATGTGACCTATTCACATTTAAACATCATCCACCAATCTGGTAGCACCTTCTTATAAAGAAGTCTCTTTGAAATCCTGAGAATAGTAATCTCAGATGCATTACAGAATCGCGATTATAATACCTTAGACTCGAAACCCTGTTACAACCACGTAAGTCTCATTTTCCTCTTCGATTCTTGAATCAGTAATAAAATCTCGCTGATACCTCAAGGAGATTCGAAGTTTACGAGTGGAATCGTAAAAGGAGGGTAATATTCTTATCGGTCGTTTTCATACTAGCATTTCCTTTATCCAGCTGCACACTATAAGTAAATCAGATGAAAATTTATTGACCTTTTTCGCTCTCTCTCTCTCTCTCTCTCTCTCTCTCTTCATCTCTCTATTCATCCTCACCCTTTTGTCTTTACCTTTCATTCTCGTCCACTTCTTCATATAGTAGAGCAATCAGACTTCAGGACGTAAGTTATTATCTACTTAATAAAGTGTACATCTTCACTCGCAGAAACCTTTTTTCGTATTATTAGGGCATTTCTGTCATACAAGCTGTATGACCGACCGCCAAGTCGACGAGCCAGAGTTTGCGCAGTAGCTCTTGATCGCTGCAGGGTCACTTATGAATTCAAAGCGAGATAACTTATACAGCTCTCGACTGTTCTTTATGAACATTAAGAGTTATAAGATATGAAATTTAAAGTTTTAGGTGCTACTTCTAAAACCTGTAACCGGAAAGCCCTTGTTCAAGCTAGCAGCGCTACAGGAAGTGGTACTTTCCTTCTCCATATATGTACATGGATGAGACGTGTCACTTCCAATTCGGAAGCTCGAATCCATTCGCTCCTCTTTCAACGCTCTATTCCTTTGATGTGATGTCGGTAAACTTGCCTGGAGCTCTTTCTGAACAAATTTTCTCTAACATATGCCTCTTGGCATTATGCTTTATACGCCTACTATTTCTAAGTGTCATGTATAGAGCTCAATGACAGGGATGTGTCATTTACACATTATATTTTTCGTTATTCTTAAATAGATCTAACTCTTTCGGTTGAAGTTTCAACCGTGCAGTATGACGAACATTTTCTTTATTTATTTTTTTACATTCTCATCAGAGAATGTATTAGTTTTGTGTAAAATTTGACAATATGTTTGTCTGTCTGTCTGTCTGTAGATTTTAGTTGATGAGCACGATAACTTTCGAAAGAATTGACCGATTTGATTTGATTGGCCTTTGGTATACTCTTTTATTGTCCTAAAATAAAGGTCAAGTTCGTTAGCTAGTCATTTTTGATAAAAATAAAAAAATTTGGATAATTTTTAATGTTCAAAAAAAAATTTTTTTTTTTAATTTACAAATTCTATTTAATGATATTCATAATATTCAATTAGTCGAATCATTTATTATTATGACTTTTTTTTATCAAATAAAAATTGTCAGATATATAACTTTTTAAAAATTAAAAAAAAATAAAATAAAGATAATTAAAACTGGTGTGCACTGATGAGAATGTGTCCCTTAAGGGCATGCTCTGCCCCGTGGTTTGTGAATTTTTTTTTTTCGAAGTCACCACGGCCAAACGAAATGATATAACCGCTTTCAAACTTTGGAATATGGGAAATGAGACACTAAATTACGTTTTAAAATTTAATTTGAGTAGTAATTTTGAAAAAAATATCCGATCCCTACCTTACCGACTTAACCTTTTTTCAAAATTACTACTCAAATTACATTTTAAATCGCAGTTTAGTGTCTCATTTCCCATATCCCAAAATTTGAAAGCGATATATCATTTCGTTTGGACGTGGCGACTTCGAAAAAAAATTTTCACAAACCACCTTAAGTAAATTAGTTTTCTTCAAATAAAAATAAATTAATTTCAGTAAAAGTATATATCAGAGATGAAGTTTGGTATAAGCGAATGCAAGCGCGCGAAGTGTGATGAGAATAGTTTTTTTTTTACAAAAAGTTCCCAAAACCATTTTAGTTTTATTTATTTACCAGCGGAAATTTATCTGGCATTTTCTGAGATTTTAAGAGATTTCAGATGACTTTAAGGAATGTTAAACATTTTTTTAAAGACTTCAAGTGATTTTTCAGAGTTCACAACAGTTTCAAGGGATTTAAAGAATTCCAAAAGATTTTTAACTAATTCTAAAGATTTTTAAGATATTTAACAAGATTTTAAGAATTATTAAAGGATTTTAAGAGATTTACATCAAAAGGATTTCCCAAAGTTTTCTACAGATGTATAACAATATTTCAAGACATTTCAGGTGATTTTAATGAATTTCAAGAGGTTTCAAAAGAATTCAAGAGAGTTCAAAGATTTTCAAATGAACTACCTTAAAATTACTTGAAATTCTTAAAAATCTTCTGTAAATGTCTTTAAATCGTTTAAAAATCTCTTAGAGACCCTTGAAATTCCTTAAAATCACTAAAAATCTCTTCAAATCCTTTTAAAATTTTTGAAATCTTAAAAATCTCTTAAAACCCCAGGTAACGTTGCGTAAATTTCTTCTAGTACATAAATAAAAATAGAATGATTTTGGGAACTTCTTTTGATATTCTTAATCTGATAAATGTAAAAAAAAAAAAAAATATTCCTCAGCCTAGACGTCTGGAACTTCAACCCAATATCTCACTCTAAAAACCCTAAGGGTTCTGATATGAATTTAAATCTGTGTATATAAAATTCAATGTCTGTCTCAAGCCTTTTAAATCTTTTCAAGTTCTTAAGAAAGACCCTGCTGGACCCTAACGAATTTTTCAATCTAAATTAATCTGAAACCCATTCAAAAGCAATTCGAACTTTTAATTCGAATAATTCCGAATGAATCCGTAAATCCGAATTAATCCAGTCAATGTTGTCAATCAGACTTTCAATCAGAATGAATCCGATTTAAGCTGGTCTATCCGAAGCAGTCCGAATTATTACAAAAAATCCGGATAAATTCGGAATCATTCAGATTGACCGGATTTATTTGGATTAAAAGTTCGGATTAATTCTGATTAATTTGGATTAGCGGATTCATTCGGAATTATTCGTATTAAAAGTTCGAATTGCTTTTGAATGGGTTTCGAATTAATTCGGATTGAAAAGTTCCTTCAGATTAGATCGGAATGAAACTGTTTGATTCGGATACGAATTCCGAAATGATTCGGAAAATTTCGGATTGATTTGAAATTAATGATCCTTTAAAATTTCACTTTATAATCCCGAAATAAAATGGAAAATCCTTAAAGTCTCTATGAAATTCCTTGAAGTTAGTGAAAATCTCTTAAAATCTCAGGCAACACCGGATAAATTTCTGCTTATAAACTCCAGCTAGGATTCTTACAAAGAATAATTCATTTTATTTTCAAAACTACCCCATATTGACCCAAATGCTTTCATATAAGCAGGGACTGTTGAAAAAAAATAATAAATACAAGGGGTATCTTCTCTTAGATACATGTTCTGAAGGGGAGATGATTCCCCTATAAAATTATATTCTCAATATTTTCTATCGAGATTGATGCAAAGATTTTGAAAGAATATTCACCACGCTAGTTTTGATCTCTCAACTTTCGCTTGATGCTGAAGCTAAACCTAAGATGGATATCAGTACCTATTTGTATATATTTCTTTTGCACGTAAGAGGCGTGGAATTCCTGATATCAATCACTTCCTTCAAAGAAAGTCTTAAGGACAAGCGGATATCTTCACTCAAAATCTGAAGAGGGATAGATCGATAAGTGAAGTTACGAAAAAGCGAAAGTCACGAATGTGTGAAAAACTGATAGGCACGATGTTAGAGATCGGTCGTTGAGAAAGGGAGGAGGATGCGAAAGATACGATGTCCTGCAGAAGAAGAAAATAACGTGAGTATGTATAATAGATTCGGGCGATCGATCTGAAGTCAGGTCAGGATGAACAAACTTCTCTTCCGAGACTTCTTCAAGGAAGTAACTTTTTTCAAAGATTAATTATAATACATATAGCCAGATGAGAATATGGCGCTAGCAGTTAATTAGTTATAATTGTTAATCAGGTGCATGTGTTAATTATCATAAGAGCAAAATTAGTTTTCCTAACTTGGGATTTAAATGAATTTTCATGACACGTGTAACGACACAGGAACAATAGGACAATAGGACAGAAAGTAAAAATACCTAAATAAATAAACCGGAGGTTATCGCTCCCCCCTATCTCTCTTATCTTATCGTATCCTATTCTATTGTATTCTATCCTATCGCATCCTATCACATCCTATCATATCCTGTCGTATTTTATCCTATCATGTTTTATCCTATCCTTTGTGTATCTTATCCTATCGTATCCTATTGTGTTCTATCATGCTATTGTTTCGAAAATCGAATTCGTTACAGTGGTCATGAAAAGCTTTGTACTTCACACGTCGCGCAAAACAGGCTATTAAAACTTGTCAGGGAATTTTATTGAAGGATTACAGAGAATTTTTATGACTTTTTAAAAAGATTTTGTACAATTGACAAGGATTTCGAATGTTTTTGTATAATTTTAAGAGTTTTCAAAAGATTTTTCTAGTTTTTATAATATTATAAAATTTCTAAGGAAACTGCAAGAGGTTTCTACTAATTTTGAGAGATTTCTACGAATTTTAACATAGATTTCCAGAGATAAATAATTTCGAAAGTTTTTGTGAATTTTTATGGATTTTCAAGAGGTTTCTGGGAATTTTAATATTTTTTAACGAATTTTAAGAAATTTCGAAGGTTTTCGTGAAATTTTATGGAACTTCAAATCATTGAAAAGCCATAACTAACTAGGTTTACAACAACAATTTATGCGAGATTTTCGAGACATTGTGTGAAACCACTTTTTTAAGATAGGAATATACATATATTCTTTGTATTCGGAATATTTGAATATTATTAATATTCCATGTAATATGTTTCATCCAGTATATTCATATATTTCATATTGACTATAAATAAGACGAATTACGAACGTTTTCTCATTATTTATCATTTTTGCAAATAAATATCGTGGTATTCCTTTTTTTTTGTAATACCTCGTGAATGGAAAACTGGTTGTATCACGAATTAAATATTTTTTCACATTTATTTCTCCACATTTTTGCTCGTTATCGTCAAATTTTGCTGCATAGAAACAGCTCAAAGTCAAGTTTGTGATTTATTTAATAACTTGTCTCTATTTTAAAGGATGGTTTTTGAATGATTAAAATGAATACTGTCGTGTTTTGAGGTCAGCGATAATTAAGCTTTTCAAAACTGAACCCCGGGAAAAGTAATTAGGGATTAAAAAAGGAAATTTGATATTTTCATCAAGCTTGTAAAGATTTTCTATAGAATATGATTTTCCACAAATGAGGTCAAAAAATATTTTTAAATAACATTTTTTCATTAAATAAAGATATGTATCATTTCAAGAGGTGAGAAAAAACAGTTTTTTCAATTTATTTCACGCTAGTCTTCTCTAAGAAATACGTCGCGTGTCAGCCTCTATATATGACAACTGTGTCACATCGTGCGATATACACGATAAGTGGCAGTTAAAACGATGACAGGTTCGGAAAATATAAGTGGTATTCAGAAAAGAAATCATCGTGACAACAACAAATTTATTGAAGTAGCAGCAAATGTCACATGTCAATTTCATAACAAGAAATGAAAACGAGCAAATAACTAACAAATAAATGAGACATCTTTTCGATAAAAAGGAATAGCTCTCAGCTAAAAATGAAATTTGTTTCGTTAAAGAAAGAAAAGTATTACTTAATTCCTTAATTAAAGGAGCACTCATTTTTCTCTATTTTTAGAGTTGCTCTATTGAAAGTTACGCGAAAGTGATTGGTGTTATTTATTGCTCCATCGCGTGACTCAATGTAGAAAATATCTGTTTGATTTCACGATATCCAACCAAATTGTTCATCACCTAGAATAGTTTTATAATAAATCGAGTGAATTGACGAAACGACACTTGATCATACCTTTTATTGTTTTGAGATAGCATTAAAGTTATAAACTGAATTGTCTTCTGCCATGTTCTCGCAGAGGGTGTTATTTCCTTAATAACAAAGAAGGTGTTATTTCACCTCGTAGGCTCTTTGGGAACATTGTTACGCTTAATAATTGCATAATATTTCAGCAATGTAATTAACACTATGCGAAAATCGGTCTGGCCGCAATTGCAAGTAAACCGGATTCCATTTACCAACCGAAATAGTCTGCAATCACAATGAATCAACTAGTCTTTCCTGATTTATTCCCGCTTCACTTGATCGACGTTAAAGCAATTGCGGCAATCTTTTAAATTAAATTTGCTTCCGCTTTCGTAAATCCTCCTTAATTAATTCTTACATGAACAAAAACAATTATTAGATTCGAATTTCCATTGCAAAGCGCAAATGCGAACAGCAGGAATTCAGAAAGAGGATTATTCATTAACTTTGCATTTGTAGGGCATGCAGTTAAGTTTCTCTTCTTCGAACAAAATATCCTTTCATTATATGAAACATAAACTTAGCTTTTACTGAGTGAGGCACAAAAAAACTTTTCTCTTAAAGATTCTCTGCTTCAAGGATATTTTTAAACGGAATGAACATGACAAAAACAAATAAAAAAAAACATTATCATAATAATTGACACTTCATTTGCACCTATTGACAAAGGAATTTCCAGGGATTTCCTAGAGATTTTAGTGATTTTAGGGAATTTTAAGGTATTTTAAGGATTTTCTTTCGATTTTAAGGAAGTTTACAAACTTTTTAAGGGATTTCGAGAGATAAGATTAATCTTTGAAAAATGATAAATATCTCTTGAAATTCCTTAAAATAATATGAAATTCTACAAAACATTTAAAATAAAAATCATGAAAATCTCTTGAGTTCTCTTTAAATTCCTCGAAATTTCACGAAAAATATTCAAAATCTCTTAAATTTCCCTCCTCAAATTTGAATTAGTGAAATTCCGCTGGTTCAGATTGACTTTTAAATAACTTGAAGCTGCAAGAAGTAAAAATAGCTACTTTGAATCAACTGTTCTTTTTCCTCAGTGAATAAGTATAACTTATCAGATACTTAAACTACAGTTACGTTTGGATTGTTTAAGAAATTGGTAGGATTACCTTTTTCTTCTTCTTATTATTATTATTATTATTATTATATAACAGAGATGTAAGCTTGAATACAAGTTAGAGGGTGGAAAGTCTAGTTTTATGCGAGAATATAAAGTGGAATAAAAGGGTATCTCTCTATGTTTCTGGCTAATCCGAGCGACTACTGTATAGGGAATGGTCAGTTTTCAACAGTACCGAGGTGCATTCGCAATCAGGACTAATATGCTCCTATGGCACGTGTGAGCATTCTGAATGCTATCTGTAATCGGCCAACCGACACTTGACCGCGTATATATGCTGTTACAGGTGAGAGGGATTATATTCATAACCGAGGATTTAAATGAGAATTATCGAGGATCAAAATTTGTGCCAAAGGGCTATCGACATCACTCATGCAGAGTTATGGGGTTTCAAGTTATTTTGTCTAATAGACTGCCCGCCCGTAAAAAGATGGCTAAAATCTGTTGATTTCATATTGCACGAGTGACTTTCTTTTACAATTGCAAAATAATCCGAGTACATGATTAACTGAAGTGAATTTTAATTAGCCATTATTACTCTTAACGTAACTCCGGCAGTCGTTCCTTTCCTTCTTTATTCATTCCCTATGACTGAATAGTTCAAATGAACGATGAAAAAATATTATTTTTTTCCTTTCTTCCACTGACAATAGTTTTTGGTGACTTGAAACCACATTCTATAGAAAACAATCCCAAACTTTTTAATTACGTGGGTGGAAAACCACCCCTAGTGATAAAAGACTCTTTGAACATCACTAAATCGGCTTAAAACCCATAAAAAAAACATCGGAAAATTCCCTTTAATAATCCTCAAAATAATAGAGGGAGTGAGAACTATCGCGAGAACCCCTAAGAATCACCCCCAGTGGAAATCACACAATGGAACTCAGAAAAAAACCCAATAACAAACATTGGTTTTTAATTCGGTTTTTAATTAGTTTAGAATAATTAAATTAATTTGAAAAACATTTTTTAATGACTTTTAAAATATTTCAGGGTATTTGAAAGATTTTAAAGTTTGAAGGTGAATTTTATTGAGGGATTTCAAAAGATAGTCATGATTTTCAAAAAATTTCATGGAATTTTGATATTTTGAATAATTTTAGGGGATTTCAAGAGATTTTACTGAATTTTAAAAGATTTTGTACAACTTTTAAGAATTTCAATGAATTATGTGAAGTTTCTTATAATTTTAAAGGGTTTTAAATGTCAAGAAATTTCAAGAGATTTCTAGACATTTTTCGAGATTTCATTAGATTAATAATTTCTAAGGTTTTTGTGGATTTCGAAAAGTAGATTTCAAGAGGGGTTTCTAGGAATTTGAAAAGATTTTAACGAATTTTAAGGGATTTCAAGGGTTTCCGTGATATATTAAAAGTCTAGCAAACCACACGTATGCAATAATTTCGTTTTTCTTCTTACAACTTCAAGTCATTCAAAATAAGCCAATCACGTTTGCAACAACAATGTATGCGATATTTTCGAGACATTTCTTTAAACCACTTTTTTAAAATATTATAAGGAAAGTGAAAATTGGTTGAAGGAACATTTGCAATTTTCTAAAAGTACTAACATAAAGTAGAAATATACCAGGTGTTGCCTGGTATTTTAAGAGCAAAATACATTAAATGTATTTTATATTTGAAGTCTTAAAATAAGTCAAATAATCTAATATATTAATACATTTTATTGAAAAATATGAATGATGAGATACCTCCTGAAATAATTTCAAACGTAGATTGGTTTTAATGAAATGAATAAAATGAATAAAATAAAATTTCATTAAAAAAAAACAATTATCATCCAAACTTAATATGCTTCCTCTATGAGGAAAAGTCACAAGGACACAAATATTCTGAACCAGAAGATCACTTTACACCCGGCTTTTCGAAATTCGAATCTAAATTGCAGAGAGAGAGAGAGAGAGAGGGCTATAAATCTATTTAATATTTGAAAACCTCTGAAAAATATCTGGAAATCCGATAAAACGGAAGGAGGAAGCTTCTTCGCGAGAAACTTATGAATATTCATGAGTCAGAGATACATCCGCATATACAAAGTTTCGAAGCATTCACATCTATCCATTTTTGTATTATATCTAGCTTTTATTCTCTTTCTATTTTTTATATATGTACCTTACAATTAATATGTATATTGAAGTTGATGCTTCAAGTATTTTTGCTCTTATAGTCTCTGAAGTGTATAATCTAATGATATGAGTGTGCGACAGGTTGCCTGCTCACTTAAACATAAGCTTCGGTGGAAAGAATTCGATATTCAAGCGTTTTACTTCAGCTGCTATTAATATTCGAAAATGAGCCAACACACTCTTATAATCTCTTGTGGATGAAAGATTTCCTTCACGTAGCCGAATGAGGGGTCATATTGATCTATCGCCTGACAACCAGCGGCGACGGCGGATTGAAAACTTTTTGCGTCATTTCGCAGAAAAGTGTGATAAAAAGTTTAAAATTCCTTGTGCACGGCTCTTCTCCCATTAATAATAACCAAATATCAATCTATCAAAGTAGATTTTACAAGTGGTTAAACGTTATATCCCCTTGTTATCGTATTAAGTTAAATTACTTGATCACATTATATTACTTATTAGATCAAAGACTTAACACGAAAGAGCGGTCTAAGCTTTTCAGTTTAAATCCGTTTTCCACATTGTCCAAGTCTTTTATTTTGCTTTGAAAATTCTTTACTTCTCAATTTGTGTCGCTTCTTTTCTTTTTTTCTTTTCTTTCCTTTACTTCATGGTTTCTAAATTCTCAAATATAACTCCACTTTGCAGCAAAGTGTTCGCTGAACCAAACTAAAGCATTTAAGACTGCATACTTTCTTTTAAATAAGAAGGCAAAGTTAAGCGCCCTTCTAACTCTCTAGAGGATCATGAACGCGATAACTATCGATTGCTGTACTGTTGGAAGTTTTAATAACCTCCATAGAAATTATAATGTAGACATAAAAAAGTTACGCTCACCAATTAAGATAACTGCTATTGATCTTCAAAAAAGAAAATATTCTATATTTTCTCAATGCTTTAATCATATATTATTTCACTTAGCAAGATAATGTAACATTTAGTAAATATATTCTAAATACAAGATGCCTGTGAACCTAATATTGAAAGCAAGTTTAGCAGGACGTTTATAAATTTGTCTTCAAGATTTTTAAATTAGATTGAAGTTTCAGACATTGGATTGAAGATTCAGAGTTTTTTTACTTTCATTTATTTACTAGTAGAAATTTACCCGCAGCTATCCGGGATTTTAAGAGTTTTTCACTGACAAAGGAATTTCAGGGGATTACCTAGAGATTTTAATAATTTTAGGGAATTTCAAGATATTTTAAGGAAGTTCACAGAATTTTAAAGGATTTCAAGAGAAAAAGTTTTTTTAACAAAGATTTTTATAAATGCTACAATATTTCAAGACATTTTAACGATTTTTATCAGATTTTAAGAGACTTTAACGAATTTCAAGGGATTTCAGGAGATTTTGAGATATTTTAAGTAATTACAAAAAAATTTCAAGGAATTGATTTTAATTTCGAAGAAATCAAATGAAATCCCTTAAAATATTTGAAAATGACTTGAAATTCTTTAATATTTTTAAAATCATCTGAAAATATTCTGAAAATAATAAAATATTAAAATAATCTTAAGATATCTTTGAATCTCATGAAATGGTCCTTTGATCTTATAATTGTTCATAAAAGTACCAAAACTTAATAAAAAGATAATTAAAGAGGTAGTGAAAATGTCAAGCTTATCGTGATTAAGTGTGAGGATGCAGACATGAGCGATATGAGAAAATTTTTATCGTCAGTTTAAATTTAAAATAGGGTTAAAGTAGAGATATACTTAATTATGCTTAATTAATCCTATCAAATATTAATGTCAAAGACATTAATTTAATGACAAATTTAATTTATGCAAAAGATTTATTATTTTCTGCAAGGAAATAAAATTACAATTTTTAACAAATTACTTTTATGTATATGAAACGAATTTACACGTTATATTGAAGCAATTTATTCCTGTTAAGAATCAACAAATTATCTGATCAGCTAGTGATTGATTTAACTAAGTGATTGATCCATAATTAAATCTGTGTAGCATACATGTGTTTCGGATAATGACTGGTGCTGTTTATGATAATCTGTATAGAACATGTGCTTCAATGCCAAAGCGATGGATCATGAAGCATTAATTAATTACTCCTATTATCGAAAATAATGCCAAAATACCGTTATAAAGTCAAGAAAAAATGACATATTCACCATACTAAGTAGAATTTAACAACTAATTTTGTATTCCGTCGTAAAAAAAAAAAAAAAATAAAATAACGTTGGTCTTTATACAGCTTTTCTTGTCCGGCATTAATAATTTAAAGCCATATTAAAAAAAAAATACTGACCTGCTTTAAGAGGAAATGCAAATGAATGCATTAAAATGGTCAACTTAATTTTGTCTTGTTTTTTTTCATTATTAAGTTATTGAATCTTATTCACATCTTAGGTATATTGTGTTTATTAATCGAACAGCTATTTAAATGAAATTAAATTTACAAAGACAATAATATAATAAAGTAATGTTAGCTCCGAATTATTTAAATCCCTTTATTTTATTACTTTTATATTGTTGGTGTTGACTTGAAAGTCAATTTGTTTCACGTTACTAACATTGTCCACTTTAGTTTGGAAGATAGAGAAACTTTCAGTAGAATGAAGAAAATGTATTTAAATAATACCTTAAAACAGAAGAGAATATATTTACAGGTGACTGGCTTCAACTTTATCCAAGTTTCCCTCTTTGTAAAGTTCATAAAACTTAAAATGTAGTTCTCGTTACACTACAACTTGAAGGATAATAAAGTGCAGCTTTTGCACTTAGAGGTATTTCAGTCTTTAGTTTCAAGTTGAACTGAATAGTACTATATATGCAGATAATAAAGGTGTGCAACTCTGAGTAACTATAGAACAATTCAGCCTCAAAATAATCTCGTATATATATATATATATATATATATATGTATCTAAATTGTTCCGCAGAACATCTATTAGTTATATAACAGTAATCACCTTCTAATTTCACATTCAGAAAGGGATTTCTCATTGCAATACATTACGCAATATTCAAATTATTCTCTTTATCAGTGGCGCCGATCTCCTTTGAAACGTGAATGGTGAAACAGATGCTCTCAAGCTCTGTTCGATTCACAGTATTGGAACAATAATCTTCACATATAACATATCAGATTTTAATTAATTAATAATTGTCTCAAGACGTGACACATTACCACCGTATTTGGAACACGGTTATAGAAAAATCGATTATAAATTCAAGATCTTCTGATAGATATATTAGAGTAAGAGCTCCGGTTATTGGTATTAATGAACATAAAGTGAAAAATTAAACTAGCCACCTATAATGTACTTAATTTAATCCTCATTTTGTAAGTGATAGCTAATTTGTTTTGCTAATAAAGATTAGCTTTGAAGACTCAATAATAATCTGGATTATGTGGTGTTAGCTGTCCAATCTCGCGGTACGCTTGTGCATCCTTTAATATATGCGTTGCACATTAATAGCGCTCACATCCAAAACTCGGAAATTAATATTATACGAGACTTTATAATTAATTGAACTTAAGTAAAGAATTAAAAAAATTAACTATTGACAACTTTCATATATATTCCTATATTAAAAAAGTCGTGTCACGAAAATCTCGCATACATTGTTGTTGTAAACCTGATTGGCTTTTGAATGACTTGAACTTGAATAAAGAAAAACAAATTAATGACGTAAAAAAAATCCATGAAATCCTTCGAAATCCTTAAAAATTCTATATAATCTTTTAAAAATCATAAATATTTCTTGAAATTACTTAAAATATTTATAGTTCATAATATGAAATTCTACAAAGTATTTTTAAAATCATGAAATTCTCTTGAGTTCTGTTAAAATTCTTCGAAACCCCTTAAAATCTACTCTTAGAAATCCACAAAAACCTTAGAAATCATTAATCTCTTGAGATCCATGTTAAAATTTGCAGAAATCTCTCAAAATAATTAGAAATTTCATTAAACTCCATGAAATCCTCTTAGAAATTTTATAATATTTTAAAAACAAGAAAAATCTCTTGAAAACTCTTAAAATTTTTCAAAAACCTTGGAAATACTTGTAGATTCTACAAAATCATTTTAAAAAATCATGAAAATCCTCTGAAATCCTTCAATAAAATTCCTTGACAAGTTTTAAATTCCTTTAAATCTCATAAAATATTTTTAAAATCTCTTGAATTCTCTTAACATTTCTGTAAATTACATGAGAACATTTTAAATCCCTTAAAATCTTTTAGAATTTACCAGAAACTTTTCGAATTTTCGAAATTCTACGACAAGATTTACAATCCTGGAAACCTTTTTAAATCCCATAAAATTGCACAAAAATTTACATAAACATAAAATCCTTCGCAATTCTTACAAATCTTTTAAAATATCTTAAAATTCTTTGGAATTCCAGGATAACATTTTAAATTCCTTAAAACCCCATATAACTATTACAAACCTTTTGAAATTCCTTTAAATTTCACGAAAACCTTAGAAATCGCTAAAATTTTACAGTATTTAGAGTCGCTTGTAAAATCGCTAAGAATATTCTTAAAAATCTCTTAAAATTGCATAAATTCCTTTTAAATTTCATGAAATATCCTAAAATCCTTTAAAATTCTACGAAATCTTATAAGAATTACTTAAAAAACATCAAATTCTTTAAAAATTTCTAGAATCCTCTTGAAATTATTTTTTTTTTAAATTGTTTCTCCCTGAAAGTGTCTCAAAAATCTCGCATACATTATAGTTTCCAAATCTGATTGACGACTTCAAGTTGTAGAAAGAAAGACAAAATAATAATGTTAATAATAATAACAATAATAATAATAATAATAATAATAATAATAATAATAATAATAATAATAATAATAATAATAATAACCGTGTTGGTCTGCGAGTGTTTATATAAAATTCTGTGAGAAATTCCAGCTCCTCGCTGAGTTAAGTAGTTGACGAAAAAAGGGAAGCAGAGAATAAAATATTTAATGTTGTTTTACAGATAAAACTGTTTTTCTTGCTTTTCAATTTAAAAAAGTAAAACACGAACAGTTTTAGAAACTCTTCTCTCTACGCTCTGTAAACTGATTTAGAAATACTTTAAACTTATTTCTTGTGAAAGGAGCCATCTACGTTAAGGGCATGTATTACTTACCCGATCCCTACCTTACCGACATTGTTTTCTCTCTAACGCTACGTCTACATTTATTGAGATACTACAATGAAAATTTTTATATTTGAAGCTAAAGCCGTAAGGTACGTTTGTCTGGTCCTAAAAAATTTTTTTTTAATTTTTACAAAAATTTAAGACCAGACAAATGTACCTTAAGGCTTTAGCTTCAAATATAGAAATTTTCAATATGGTATCTCAATAAATGTAGACGTAGCGTTACAGAGAAAAAAATGTCGGTAAGGTAGGAATCGAGTAAGTAATGCATGCCCTTAAGGATCATTAAATTTAGTTATAAAAATGTGATATCAGAAAATTTAATATTCTGAGGAACATGTAAGTCTAAAGATTTTTACTACAGATAAGCAGCTTAAAAAAATGTACAAACTAAAAAACAATTATGATAATATAATATGTATATAATAATAATAATAATAATAATAATAATAAT
>UCOH01004450.1:0-25867 GCA_900474275.1 Synergus japonicus | reverse complement strand
GGCTTGGAATCATCTTGGAACCTGTCTAGATCGTCGAGGCGATGTCTGAACTTAAGGAAAGTGAGGTTATCAAGTCATTTTGGACAAATAGAACCCTCACAATGGCGCCCCAATTGAAAATTGTTGGCCAGAAAATTCATTCGGGCCATTCGGGCGCCATTGTAAGGGTTCTATTCGTTCAAAATGACTTGATAACCTCTCTTTCTTTAAGTTCAGACATCGCCTCGACGATCTAGACCGGTTCCAAGATGATTCCAAGCCTGTGAATCCAGGAAAACTCGATTTAAGAAAAAATTACTTGGAAAATCGTTCTTTTTTACATTCTCATCAGAGAGAATGTATTAGATTTGTGTAAAATTTGACGCCCCCAGTTTTCATCAAATGGCCACGTTTTGGGACCCCTTGAACCCGAAAAACATGTTTTTACGAATGTGTCTGTCTGTCTGTAGATTTTAGGATAAAAATTAGAAAAACTGGAGCATTTTGAGAATTTTTGAAACCACTTTTTTTTAATTTAAAAATTCTAATGACGGATTTTCGTAGTACTCAAAAAAAAACGAACAATTTTTCTTAATCACTTTTTTGGATAAAAACAAAATTAGAAGACTTATAACATTTTGAATATCCAAAAAAATGAAATAAAACTTGAATTAGAAGCCAAACAACGCACGATGTGAAAAAAAGTCTAAAGATGAAAAATGTTTCTTTTTGAACACTCTATAGGATAGGCATAATAACTTTTTGAATTTCCTTAAAAAATCTAAAATTCAAATTTTTAGCCAAATAACGCGATATACAGAGAAAATGATTAGCAACATAATTATTGGCCTTAAAAAGATCTACAAGTTCCCCTTGAACCATTTTTCAACAGGATGAGTAGTTTTCGTTTTAATCATGAAAAATATTGTTAAACAAAGCCGAGCGCGAAGCGCGAGGATTAAATGAAACATCGAGCGCGAAGCGCGAGTGCCCTGATGAGAATGTGCTCCTTAAGGTCGATAGAACCTTAAGTATATTAGTTTTCGTTCGCATTCCATTTCATTTTGTAGTAATTTAAATTTAAAAAAAGGTGCCAGCCTTCGAGCGCAAATTTCAAATATTATTTTTCAGCACTTACAATTAATTAATTAATTAATTAAATATCTATGGGCTCAACAAAAATCATCTAGTCAATCTTTTGAATTTTTTTTCCAGTTGAAACATTCCGCTGGGGATAATGCAAATATACAAGCAAAAAGGGAATCTCGATTCACATAAAGGTTCATTGAAATTTTAATTAATTTTCGAATTATTCTGGGTAGTAGAGCGACTAGCAGCTTTGTATGACTTCCGGAAGCATGCATGACAGGACGCAAAATTGTCGACGCTATTAGAGCAGACGCAAGTGAGGCGCCAGTCATCAGTGATGAGGAACCCCGAGAAGACAAATTCCTCGAGACTGCGTCTTGAGATGCATTTTGCATTTTATTTTTACGCACTCTCATCTCACACTCTTGTATGTAATTACCACAGGAAATCAGTAGTGTGAAGACGAGGGCGCTTATACCCTTTTTCTTTCCCAATGTACCGCCACATTTATCAGTCAGAAAATAAAAATTACCCCAAGAATTGAGGTACTGCCTCATCCGTCATCGTTAAAAGTGTCAGAGACGTTCTTCAAATCTTTGTTTGTCTTTCTTCTATATATGAAAGGCGTCAAAAATGTGAAATTGGATGTTGGCCTTTAAAGATTTGTTATTTGAGTCATTTTTTGGAAATAGAGTTTTAAATTTAGAATGACGAAGTGTAGATAAATTTCAATTTTTTAAGTCTGGGATGTTCAGACTTGATTTTAATCAACTCACAGATGGGGTGATTTGAAAAATGGAATTTCTTATATCAAAACTGAATATATATTAAAAGCGTTCACAATATTAGAAGATTTGAAAAAAATTCAAAAGTGTTTAGAAGAGTATAAGGACTATCAAGAAATTTAAAGTAGGGACGGAACTAGGAGGCACAAAAAGTGTGTAGTTAAAATTTAAATCATTAGACACTGAGTTCTGGGCGAAATTGAAAATTCGAAATGCAAATTGAAAATTCAAAGCTGGAAAATTATGAGCACTTGTACTTGTAAAGTTTCTAAAGTGGAAAAACTTTTCCCTGGGAAACTTCTGAAGAAATAAAACTTTCTATTTTACAACTTCTTAAACTCTAGAAGCTTTTTAACATAGTATTTCCTTAGAGCAAAGAAATTCACAACTTAAAAAATTGTGGTTCCTCTTAGTTCTCTTCCCTCAAGCTATAAACTTCTGCTAGATTGACACTTATTCCAGCAAACATTCTACTGTACACTCGGAAGTCGAAAACATTTTTTTCTACAGTCAAATGGAAAAACAATGCAAAATATATTGCATAACTATTTAAATTTTTTAATATTTAAACAGCTTAATTTTTGAAAATATGCTAAATGAAAGTTTGGCCTCTATGACCCATTTCTTACTTTATTTTAAAAGGGACCCTTTCTGGACATCCACAGATGTTAATCTCTCGGAGACAATCTGGTTCCAAGTACAAAATTGGCTCGATCCCCGCTGCTCTCGAAGCACTCGGGTCTCACGAGGGGTGGAAAAGAGCGTGCAGAAACGAGTGCCCGTTAAATTATGTTCGGTCGGTCAGAATCCTTTTAATCTGAATGGGACTTGAAGTGTCCCGATTTTATGTCGACCCACCGCTGAGCATCATCCGATTGTACAAGCCCCCTTTTGCCATAAGATCTTTCGATTGGTCGGTTTGTAACCCATAGATGGCAACTGATATCCAGCACGACTTTGATCTTTATAAAATAAACTATCATTGCCACATCATCGCATTATGTTGGTGAAATATATAATTTAATTTAAAGTAATGGAGAGAACATTCAGGCCAGGGTCGTTTGAATTCCTAATCTGTACTTATTTTTGTAGAGACGTCCCGATATTTTGCAGTACGAGTAATAAAAAAAGTACCTATGTAATTATGGAAGAAAATTATTGAAAGGAAGGTCTTTGGAGTCAAGGTTTTTAAATGAATCGATATTTGTAATTGAAAACGTGCACGTCACAATGCATGCAGCATAGTCTATAAACTCCTCTTGACATATTCGAAAGCCTAAATGTGTGCCTTTCTTTGAAGGTGATGTCTGCAAAAGATGCAAAAGAATAACAAAATAACTGCCGACATGACAACCAGATGGCTATTGTACAAATGTACAACCAACTTGCTTCACGCGTTACTTACATATATGACAGTCTCTTCCTCACTCTCTCTTTCTCGTCCTCATCATTTTTATTTTTATTCAATGAATAATATATAGCAATGACTGTGCGTACGTGCGATCACACGAGATGTCTCAGAAAGCATGAAGAAAGAAAGGATAATTAAATGTGTGAGTTTAAACAGAGGAAGAAGAGGGATGGGATAATGATAAAGACAGATAAAGACAGAGAGAAAGAGAGAGAGAGGAGAGAACCAACACCGGATGCTTATACGCGATTTCCCGCTACGTGTCCATTTGCAGGAAAGGGTCGGAGTTTCGCAACAATAACTTCAAAGTTCCGACAATTCAAGGTCGGAAGGGACACCGGCAACGGAAGAGACGTCATGAGGAATAATGCCAAAGATAGTACAAATAGAACAGAAATGCATAATGCAAATGAATGGTCAGTATGGAAAAATTCGAAGTAAATTATTTCTTCAAATGAGTTAGAGAACTAGATATTGCACAACATTTTAGATCCTGCTATTTTAGATTTCTGCAAGAAGAGATGATAAAAGACAATAGATATTTTAAGAAATCTTGTTGACAAGATTTTTCCATTAAATTCTTGTCTCGCTGTGTATCACTAATTTCTATCAGTAAAGTACAGACTGTAATATATAAACTCATTTTCAAATGAGATTTTTTTTCCGACTATGATTATAAAAGTTCAGAAACTCCCGGTGAGATTATAAAATGAAATAATAAGCTAATGAAACAGATATGAAAACTGCTGGACGTCACGCGAGTTTCGCATCGAGTTTCTCGCGAGGGTAAAAATTGTTGTCCAGAGCATTTTTCGCGATATTACACACGTGGGTGAGAGCCATTTGTGTAAAGAGTAAACCACTCGGTAGACGTTAGCAGGTGTTGAAGTAGACTGGCGCGATCAATAACGCTTTACCAATTTCATAATTCATGAATCCATAATTCATGCGGCGCATAATTCGAGACGAGAACACTTGAAATTGCCTGTATGGTCCTTGAATCTAACTCATCGGCTAATATGAAGTCTGGCGCTTAGACGTTGTCTACTGGCGGAAGTTAAAACTTCAGCGATATTTTTATTATTACGAACTCAAAATTTTACTAGTAGTTGTTCGATATCGAAATTGTTTGAACAACACTAAAACTGGCGAAAAATTATCGCACGTTTAACATTCCCACGATTTGTCCGCGTTCTCGCGTAAAGTTCGATGGTCCGTGAAACGTAAATTTCGTCGCCAACTAAAACTTACTCAAGTGCCTTCATTCGGGACGCAACTGACAAAACTGTCGCGAAAGACAACTAAAGTTTGTGTCCATACTTCCTAGGGACAAATCGCATAAAACTCAGAGACGGGAAAACAAATAAAAATATATTTTGTTGGTTTATTTATTGGCAAGTGAAAGATAATTTATGCTTGACGTTTCGTATTTTTATTATTTCAAACTTGAAGCCACCGTCAACAATTTTTTATTTAAAAGATCCTGTACTGATATATTTCCCTTCATCAAAGTCGGTCAAATGAATTAGAATTATTTATGTATATATTTCTTTTTATATTGATTGATGTCTTGGCACGATTATTCCATAAAACAAAGCATCTTTCATTTATTACTCGAAAAATGGCCTTCAATAATGTCAAGACTTATTTAAAAGCTATTATGTCTTGAGGTTCATCAACGAACTAATGACGTAATATAATTCAGCAATATTTCACAAATATATACGTAATAATCAACATTGAATTGAAAATGCTATAAATTATAAAATAATATAAATGGATTAGCTGAAATTATTTAGAGTAAGCTTCAAACATTTATCTTTTCTTTTTCTTTTTTATACCAACTTTTAAAAAAGGTAAATTTTCAGATTTCAGGTATCATTTTCCCTAAATAACGACTAGCCCTCTTTCTATTAACGACTCATTATCCTTCTAAAAAAAAACGACCCGTGTAGAGAAAATTCAATTACGAGAAGCTGAGGAGAAGATCGTGACATACGAGGTCCCATTGTCTTTTAAAGGAGGTCCATTCCTCATAAGTTACGAGATCCCACGAGACGAAAGTTCCCGAGTTCCACCTGTTTTCCCTTGGATTCAGGCTACCTGAAGGCTTTCCCATTTTTTCCCCATTTGCTGCGCCTCACGAAACCATTAAGTACACGTATATATTATAATAAGAGGCAAAAATCGAAAACAATATTAGACGTTGAAGGCGGGTTGGAGCCGTCATATAAATTTTGTTTTCGCGGCGCTTTTAAGTAAATATTGAAATATTTCTCTCTGGGGAACGGGCTGCCGCAGACTCGTGGCAGAGGAAAAGCTCCTCTAGAGGGGTCTGTCGGGACCCCAGGATGGAGCAAGAAGGCAGCTAACTTTTCTCCGTTCAAGCGCTGTTGGTCGCACCCCATGGTGACACCACGCATAATCTAATTTGTAGTTGGGCGAGTAAAGCTCCCTCAACCTAGAGGGCGTAGAGCGACAACGGATCCTACAACCCTCAAGATCTATATATATATATATATAATATATATGTATGTAGTTTATAGAGAATGTACAAATTGGCTCTGTTTGACGACATAAAGCTCCCTGTAGCCTGTAGGTGAAATTCTGCGACTGCGTCTACCACTGAGGGATCAACTTGTTCAGGAAGAGTTTCATTGATTATTGGGCTTGTTTTCTTATACACCATTCTGGTTGAATCGAATTAATGTGGATTAAATTTCCTGCGGCACAAATAACAACCCAAAATAAGTCTCTATTCCATTTCTACCCGACCCGATATTAAAGGTTGAATTAATAAGAATTGAGAATTTGTATTTATACGAATTAATTGATTTGATACTTATATTTTCCATTATATGGGAATATGAAAGTTGAGAAAAGGGGATTGGAAAAGTGGTTTCGAAAAGCATAATTGGAAGGTGTAACTTCGAATTTATCAGCAATATAGCTAATCACTTAGCAAAATTCAACCCTCATACTTAATTAACCTTGGCTTAACTCCATTTAATGAGAGACTACGTGTAATTGCCCTTGTTCCAATGAATTTTCTTAGTATCTTGGCAGCATTAACGGAAATGTAAGTGTGCAGAAAGCTAAGGCGATCTTCTTTAAATCAATTATTCAGGTCGCGACGAGGCGTTCGTGTCTCCGCGTTTCGTACTCTAATAAAAATATTTAAAAGATAGCACTTGCTTTTTCTCTTTTTCTCTTCATTCATTCTCTTCACTCTCTCAAAGCTCCGAGAATTTTATGGCCCAAGCAACGTGCTTTATCCCATGTACAGGGCTCATGTTATATATATAGGGTATCTATAAAGTTACTCCTTGGCTTTCGAGAATAATCTCTTCCGAACTATGTCTCGCAAAATAACAAGAATGATGTGCTCTGGAAATTAATTTCCTGTCGCACTTAAAAGAAAATGAGACGTTTATGAGAATGGTGGAATAATTTTAGATCCTGATTTAATCAGAATTCTCTGCTCGTACAAAAAGGAATTGAATCAGAAATTTTTTTATTTAGATTTATTATTAGTGCATTGATTCCGTTGAAAAATAATTTCCCAATCCCTAGTATCTTAATAAATACATCCAAGTTTAATTTATTTTAAATTCAAAAGAGTTCAATTACTTTATTTTTTTAGACACCCTGTAACATGCAGTTCGGACCCTTGATGCAACCTCCCCATGTTTTATAACCCAACGAGTTTAATGCTCGCATCAAACTTTTAATTGCACGGCCAGTCTTACAAATTACTAACAGATGGGACCCTGTAAAAATAGCTATGCTGTGGAAAAACTTACGACGATGTTGCATTTTCTAATCGATTGCAGGGCTTTGGAGGAATAATGATAACGTGAATATGATGTCATGTAAACCTCGCTAAAGTTAAATGAAATTTTAATCCTTTTTAAAATATTCAGTTTCTTATTTTTTCACTACTTTTATAATTACCAGCTCCTTTGCATTTTTTGTGAATTAGACATCTATTACCTATTTTATTACCCTATGCTCTACCTAATTTTTATCTCTTCCTTATCTCTTTAATTGGAAACAAGGTAATTAGTGATAAAATTTACATTAGTGATCAAATCTAGAGAATTTCGACAAGAAGACTTGAATGTCTCAATCGTAGATTCTGCGTCGAAAGACGACTGTCTTCGAATGATCATTAATGTCATATGTAATTGTGACTTTCTCATCAGTTAAATACCAACATCTTTTCCAGGCCGTTGACGCTAGCTAGGTCCAGTGATGATCTTCATCTTCACAGCACGCGACGAATATCGAGCCCCCACTGTTCCACACGAAACCATAAATTCAGATTCTAACGTTACATCTTTGGTCGAAATCCCCACTGAGATTTCACCGTTGACAATTTGAAATGCAGGATTTGACACAAGACATTCTTATATTTTATGATGATTTACGTAAGAATAAGTGGAACAGAAAAATAAGGAAAATGAGAATAAGATGTGGGTGTCGATATAGGGGGATCAGCAGGTGGTCCTATTTTCGGGCCCTAAGCTATTTAGAGCTGTCGGGGGTCCTGGAAGATGTTGGGGTCCTTTTTAGGCAGATTATACGTCTCTAGGCGCCACTACTTATCGTAAATTAGCGATGTCTTGGGTTTTTCGTGCAGGTGAAATAACAGGCGAGTGAATACGCAAGAGGAGAGAATTTATACTTCGCTAGCAATTAAACCGCTTTCCTTTCTACGAATAACCTCCTTCATTCTTACTCGTCCTTCAGGGTGATAATTGCATCGTTCCGAAATACTTAATTCTAGCTGCCTTAATTCCCTTTTCCCGAGACTTAAACCAGACTTCTCTAACTAATACTTTTAAAAACCGTCAAGGTTTTACAGAAAAAATGGCTTACTGTATTTGTAATTTCTTATGCATTGACATCAAATAGAACAAGCAGTATGAAATCAAGAATGAATAATCAAAGTCTTGAATAAAATTCCATATCGAAATTTTAATCCTCCTATCGGATTATCCCGCCTTCTGCCCTCTTTTTCAGAGGAGGAAAATGTTTATGCAATGAGTTTCCGCAAACGGCAATAGCACAGGTTCGTGCACGCAAGGCGATTTCATCTGCCGGCTAAACTCGAGCCGTGGCTAAAATCTGGGTGCATGTAACAACAGAAGTTTGCAAAGAAGAAGGGAGTGTTACGTAGAAGAGTAAAAGGGAAGAAATTTACTGCGTGGAGCAACGAAAAGAAAACAATGTAAGATTGTGAGGTACCGATGCAACTCTCGATTCGCCTCAACGATTTCTATGTATATTTTAAAATTCCGAGTCCTCTACCCCGATTCTGCTTTCGAACGAACTTTCCAGATAAACATTGATGTAATGGCAGTTTTATAGGGAATTTATCTGCAGATATACGATCGAGCAATGATGCGAGACCCGTAAACAAGACTTCGGTTTTCCGTTTCCGGAATAAGCTTCATGGAGTTCCAGCAGTTTTATGTGCCCGTCTGATACTGCGAATCTAATTATGAGTAAGGTTCATTGATTTTTATGCCGAAGGATTTTTTTCTCTGCACAATAATAATTTTGTACTACATACTTTTATTTCCTCTAGTCATTCTCTTATTACAAGTAATTTTAGACAAAGACCATCATCAAATTTAACTTAGGGGATATTTTTCAACCTTTACGACAAAGAGTGGAAGTTATGATTTCTCATAAGAAAAGAGATAGAACTCTATATCCACTTTTTTCCTTCTCTCACGTTGGTTATATAATTATTTAGGTATTTGAATAGCCAATAATGACTTATCTTCGGGATTTCCAAAATATAAGAAAGAGAATTCGAAAACTATGAAATTTTTGCCTACTGGAGGCATGTAACTGATCAGTAACTTAAGGTTTTCAAAGTCGTCGGTATAAACTTTACTAGCCGAGGTAAATTGCAGTTTTTTAATAAAGCCTAGAAGAGCAGAACTTTGGCTGGTTTGTGAAACTCAACTACCAACCGTCTACTTTAACTAAAAAGAAAAAAAAAAAAGAGACTGAGATGAGAAAGAGAGACGAGAGACGAAAGACTGAGGCCAGGATTTTCACCAGTAAACTAACCTACCTTTTATGGAATATTGATTACGCATTCATCTAGAATGTTCTTTTCATACCGGGCCTAAAACGATCTGGTGCCAAATGTAAATTTTGCCTGGAATGCGACAAGTATTATATTTGTGCACAAATCGCGGAGAATTTTTGTGAAGGCAGTAGGACGCCTCGTTCTCTGCAAGCACTCTCGTTAAGGGATTTACATTCTTAAAAAAAATCGGTCTCCACTTACTGGCAGGTGGCCCTCGGCTTCAAATCAGACGAGTTACGTTAACTGAATTCAAATTGGTTCTCCGCCTGGCATTAACATAATTCATACGCCCTTACGCCTCGAAATGTCGGCGAGCTTTGTTGAGCCCATAGCTCTTTATTATAAATCCAAAGCGACCGCATAATTTTCAGATATAAACATCGGTGACTGCGTGAACAATGATTAGGATGCATACAAATAAATTTCTCTACTATGGCACTCTCACACTCTCACACAACTTGGTCCCAGCTGATTCGAGAGTTGATAAAAGAATAACTGTTAATCGTAACTTTATCTTCGCCAGTTTTATTTTTTATTCAGAGCTATTGTTGTTTTTTAATAGTGCAGTTTCTAAGAATGTACTTTTTTCAGTTGCTATTTTCAATATTAACTTGTACAATGCAATACTGCAATCCTCAAATGCTATTCAATCTAGCCGTCAACTGAATATTTTATTTTCTCCTTCGAGTCATATTTGCAATACTCTTTTCTGGGTTTACATTCCCCACTGTGCTTTCAAGAAAGAACACACTCAGCAATAATGGATACTAAAACATTCAGTGTATAGCGGAAAATGCAACTATAACCGGAAATGCTCTCCGAGCGTCTATTGCCCTCGAAGTCTGCACCCAGCCAATTATTCAAATCTTTCATCACTCGGTCGTTCTTGACTAATTATCGTTATTATCTACAGATCAGCAGTGATGTACAAGTAGTTGCTTGTACTGAATCACTTGTGCATAATCATCACGTCGGGTATCTGTTAACAAGTCTCCCTCATTAATAAAGGACCTATATCACGTCGCTTGAGCTCAGACGAGAGGGTAACATTTATAAGTGGGACATAATTTACGATTCAGCACACCACTTTTTCATCGCTGAATACAAAATATCCAAGAAATTATTGATTCTGAAAATACTTTATCAATTGCCGAATAGGAACAAATAATGTGCTAATTAGAATTGATACTAGAATAATAATATTGATACTCTAATATTGATACCAACAGTTTCTTTTTACAACATGATTTGTTGTTTCTTGTATATTTTTAATTGGAAAGGTTATGTGGCTGTAAATTAGTAATTTCGCGAAATTACTCTTGTAGGGAGGGTGCGATTTAATAGGTTCCAGGAGCATGATATGGGGGAGCGAAATTATCGTACAGGACCTTGTCTTGTATGGGTATTGCAGTCCAAGTTGGGGAAAGGTGGAAGCTTAATAGGCATATACGAGCAGTATAGTACATGATACTATACATATATATATACTGGGTAGAAGTGAATGGGTAGTCGAAACCCTAAAATGCTATGGTGGTTGTTCTATGGTTCTATAGTCTATGGGGTTGTCGGTCCAACAGCAAATTCTCACTCGTCTTTATCACGTGGAGACCATTCCTATTTGTCCTCCTGAGAGCGAAACCGTGTCCCAGCTTCCGCCAAGGCACGCGTTCACCCAAGAACCCACGAGAAACACGTCCACAGGTATATATTCCATTTTATGGTCGTCGAAATAAGCCATATACGAGCCTCGCTTTAATGTTCTCTAAATCACCATGAATCCTAATCATTCAATATCGAACTGTCAATGATTCAGTATGTTAAATCTAATATTTACTTAATTTGTTTACTATTACAATATTGATTAAGATTCGAATGCAATCCATCCATCATCAAAGTATGTATATTGTAATAATAAATCTGAGAATCGCTTGGCGAGTCGAGTCCTGACATGACTTTTTATGAGCATGTCGTCGATGAATTAAGGCAGTTTAAAAAAGAAAAGATGGAATAAGAACAAGAATAAAAACAGAAAAAAGATACGAAACCTGATGTCGGCGCGAGACACGTTCGCCTATTGGTCGATCGCTACACGAGCAGGATTAGCCGATTGAATAATTCATTGTCTTCGGTCTTGTCAAAAGGAACCGATAGTATTCCTCTTTTCTTCTCCTTCCTTCACATCCTTTTTTTTTTATTCCTTTTCCCCACCCGTTTGACTATCCTACTTTGTCTCAGTCGCTCATTTCTCAAGGGAAGGTACGCTTAGATATCTCGTGAGACTTCAGCATGCAGACGTCATTTTTCAAGAAGCCAGCTCTATTTTTAAAAATTTTGTTTACCGTAAATGTAAGCATCTGCGTTGGAAGATCGTAACAAAGAGTTATTGTCATGATTGGGCGATGATAAATCATGCGACTGAGCTCAGCATAATTTCATTCTAAAGAAAGTTCTTGAAATGACAGTGTACAATAATCTTCATTACAAACTTACAACTAGTTTCGATGTTAAATTAATATTAAGTTGTTGAAAAAAATGTAATTGAATAATTATTTTGTAATAACATAATTGGAGGGAAGTGGCTAATCAAAATTTGTATCTGCTATACATGGACGATAATACGAGAATAACCATCTGAGGCTTCTGATGACTCATGGGTCACTGAGGGGACATTATTGCAAATGTACCCATGCGACTGAATTTCAGGAGTTCACTAAAATCACTATAGACAATTGCTTTGGGATTAATCAGACAATTATTTTACCGAGATGTTTTCAAATAATTATCCTACCATTTAAAGCATCATCACAAACTTGTTTGAGCAAGTCGATTTTAATCTCGCAAAACAAATATTCGAGTTGAGATTAATGGTAGATCGATTATAGGAGATAACTATAATTCAACCCAAAATGCCAAACGTCCATCTATTAATTGTTTTTTTCGTTGAGCCAATTATCCTCGCCTCGTAAAGCGTAATCATAATTATAAGAAGAGACTAGTACTGACGGAACGTAAACCTAAAAGTGAGGAGTTTTATTTACTATATAATTAGAGCGCGCGAAGCCATGCATATTGGATCACTTTTCCTGCACGTACCGGTTTAAGATGATGAAAAATTTCTCTTATGACTTAAACTCCCATAATTATATTTTTTAAATCACAGCAGGGTCTAAAATACAGATTAAAGGGATTTCAAGAGATTTGAAATAATTTAAAAGTATTTAAGGCATTTCACAAATCAAGATTTGTTAGATCTTGTGTCTGATAAGAGAAACAGAAAAATCTCATGAATCGTAACAAAGTTTCGCAGAGGGTAATAAACAATCTCTCGAGAAAACCAAGACGTAGATGTTATTGGAATTAAGGTACATATGGCAGGGTTGGAGAAAGGGGAGGCATCTGTTGCGCCTCCGTGAACAACATTTACATAATCGCAGGGTTTTCTTGAGTGGCAGGCTACATTTCCATGTCTCGTCCCCTTTCTTTCTTTATATATATTTTTGGGCTTTATGTTTTGCGTGTACATTTGCCATTGTTGGGAAAGTCATCTCTTAAGGGCTCCAGAGGTAGACTTTCTCTAAGGATATTTTCAGTATAATCGCACACAATGAGAAACAAACCTAAGAAGAAAGAAGGAATTGAAGAAAATTGGAAAGTGTCTTTTTTTAAAAGAGACAAGGAATTCAAATCCTTTCAATGTCATAAAAGGGTAGATTATTTAAGCCCAAAAAGGAAATAACTAAAAAAATACTGAAGCAAAATACTTGTGACGAATGAATAAAATGACTTTTTTTAAGACATAGACCCTGAGTTTTGACAAGAAACGCGGAACAAATTCAGCAATAGATCTACTGGACGAGGATTCTCAGTATGAATCCACAATGGGATAAAAAACTTATATTTCTAAAACATTGCGAGGGTTGGGGTATCAATCACAGGAGGGTGAGTCCAGATAACAGAGGACTACTACAGAGTGGTACTAGAATTATACATTGGCTCATATCTGGGATATTCAGGATGCAATAGCTACTACTGGCCCTTAGGTTGATGAAGCGATGCCAAAGCATCCCCAACATTGTGCAGGGGTGGAAATTCTCGAGAAGACGATAGCAAGAGAAGGAGGATACAAAAGAGGAAGGAGTAGTCGAGAAGGGAATGATATGATTTGCATGTCGTGGCGTGAACTTCATGCCTGCCAACGTGACGAACCATGCTGCATACGAAATGAGCAGGAGCCCAGTCTTCGATGTTCCTTTCTCGAGACATCATGGTCGGACAATGAAGCAGACGTATTTCTTAATCTCCTGCCTCAGTTGCCACGTCGTTTCGGGAAGTGAAGAAAAGAAAGAGTGGCATAATAATGTTGGAAGAACTTAATTAAGCCTCATTCAAATGTTGAACGTCATATGTTAGTTGCAGTTTCACGAATAGAGGAAAATCTTATTTAAATAATATAAGAAGTTAGTAGAAGCCTTCAATATATGTTAATGCTGACCCTCAGAATTTTTTAAAAAGGCATTTCAATTATTAGGCTTATACTCTGGATTATATTTATTAATATGGATAGAAATTAATACTTGGAAGATGAATAATTGTGTGGAATTGCAGCCGATATTTTGATACGAAACTAGGTGTCGTAATAGCATTACCCTTAATGATTGTGGCGCTATCGTGCCCTCTTGGTCTTATCGCATTTCCTCTTCACTACCCACAGGGTTCCTCATGCTAGCACCGTTGTTGTTATTGTTGTCGCACAGTCACGGAGGCGGATTTCACTTTGCAGAAGGAGCATTGTGCGAAAGCTATTTGGTAAATAAGATTATTACTGCATAAATAACTTTCTTATGCCAGACAGATAATACAAGACTTGTGCAATGTGCAATCTCCCACACCGAAGTATGTATGGATATGTGAAATTATCGTTGCATGGTAAATACACGTAATTCTGCGAAAGCTCCATGACCGTGCAACATCAAAATTTTACTTCTGAGAAAACAATATATGCTGTTAAATAAAGGTCCTAGCAGAATTCTGCTTGCATGGTGAATTTTATGCTACATATATACTTTGTAAAGCGGCTGACCTTTAACCTTCCTTAATGCCAATTATTATATCAACGTGTGTATGTTATCATCAGTTAGAGTGACAATTATTGTAATTAGACACGAGGCACTTGACACGAAATTGACAGGTATGCTCATCCATTTCCTTGTCAACTGGTTATGAGCACGTATGAGTATCCATGACTATGAACATGTGTGTGTGTGTGTATGAATAAGCTATGTGTGTACTGCAACCGCAGACAATGTTCGTGGTTTTCCGGATAGCTATTCGCGAGTCTGCAACGCATACACAAGTATCGATATGACATAGCGTCATAGCATATCCGGAAGACAGCTTTGCAGCGACATTGTATTGGAAGACAAATTCCTGCGACATTCCTGCCGTTAACTACTTCGATACAAATTTAGCAAACATCAATTCAAAAGACAACATTGAGAAAAAAATACTTGGAATCAATAGATCTCGTTCAAAAGCAGATATTTCAAATCGCTTAATTCACAATCAAATAGAGTCATCCATAATGACATCAACAGATATTAAAAGTACCCTTTACAATTGACAGAACCTCACAGAATTGGATATTGAATTGCAAATTTCATTGTTTTGAATAAGGCCTGTTGTTTCTTCGCCCTGACTAACCAAATAGCAGGAATAATCAAAGATATGGTGATGGGAGATGGAGATGAGGATTTAGGGTAATGAAGAGGGAGTGGGGAGAACTAAGGATGGTGTGAAGTTCGAACTATGTTGCGTCCTGGGAGCAAAGGAACGAACAATTAGGATAAGTAATTGACGGGCATTCCATGGTTCGAGTTCAGCTCCGTTTATGTAACTTAAGTAATTGTAGCACAGACTCTGGAATGTTGCAGAATGGTTGTAACGTAACTTCTCGCGGCAGAACGCGGTTGTGTGTAAATGCAGGAAAATTCACGTGCGACTTGTACTCGAATTCCTTCGAAAGGATCTGAATTATTAATGCAAGACACCAGAAAGGTCATTTCTGGAAAGTGGCTTTAGGCCAATCGTAAATTTTGCTTTAATTGCCTTAAAAGATTCACGTTTTATGTTCTCCTAAAGTGCTATTGCATTCCGCTTTCCATATAGTGTTATGAATATCGTTTGCATATTGATATTGGCGCGAGCCCACCAAATGTTTTTTATTTCTCTATTTCTTGTTGGATTATAATATTAGATCAAAAAGAATGGAGAATAAATTCACTGTATGTATATTTGCTTACTGAGAAGAATTGCTTGTATTGATTTTAAAGATGAATAACAATGTGGACAAGTAACTCAACATACATATGACAGAATAGAAGTATCTTGGCATTCTGCCAGACTCGATATTGCAACCACGCGTTTTGCCATCAGGCAACTATGTTGTCCAACTAGCCGAGTAGGGTTAAGTAAATTTGGAGGCGTAGAAATAATGGTTTCCTACTTGGAACTGAGACAGAGAACTTTTCAAAGTTCTCCCTGCCAGAAGGAGAAAATACTTTCAATTTTACCCTTAAATCAAGAAGAAAAAAACACTAAACAAAAACATTCGTGTCTAGACGATATTTAAGCAAATGTTCCATTTAATTTGGTTAGTTCGCGAGCAATATCTTATCGGTTGTCTTCGGTATTAAAAATATCTATCCATCAAGTCCTATATCCTCCAGCCGAAGTCTGCAGAAAGTGACTTTAGGGCGAACTAGCAGTGGCTTCTCCCCCTTCTAAGCACTTCAAGCTACGTGCCTCGACTTACAAATGGAACAATAATATTTTTCTATGTTCATACGACTCATAATTTCTGGAAAAAGTTCGATTTTACTTAAATATACAAATTTTTTGTTTTATTGTTTCAATTTGTTTTTAGTATTCAAGAACGGCATTCTTTCCGGACAGGACATTCATAATTGACACAGATTTGCATAATTATTAATGTAAACATCAATGTAAAATATGTGAACAAATTAGGCACTGAGCAGGTAGTACATTACTTCACTGTGTAAATAATGTTAAGTATGTATATCATAGAGGCCAATTTAATACATGGCGATCGCTAATTGGTGCGTTTACGGTATACAAACAAGTTCTACGAAAAAGGAAGACAGTGGCTACAGCCATTTTCAAGAGAAGGAACCTGCTCAGGTATTCAATGGCAGTAAACCTAGTTTACTAACGATCAACTTATGCTATATGCAAAATATTTTTCAATTCATATACGAAGATGCATTCGTATTTATCGAATTAAAAGATCTCATTTCATATGAGATATATATTTTTCTACTAGCTTCAGTCATAATTTAGTAACTTGTAACAAAAAAAACCGTTCAATGCCTTCTGGGGTTAAAAATAGAAAGCAGTTAAAGGATTTTTTTTACCCACCAGTAGCAATACTGCAAAAGGGAACAAATTAATGAGTGGATGGGGAGACACAAAACTACTTGATCACTATGCTCTCTATGTTTCTCCTTTGACAGCTTCCGACGATTTTTTTCCTTCCAGAGCTTTCGCTTTCTTTCTCTCACCCCTGAATTGAACCTTTGCCCGCTTAGATTCCAAAGCTCTATTAGCAGTTTCTTAGAGCGCCTTCAAATGGTCCATCTTAACACACCCAGAGGGGAAAACATTCTATGGTCAGAAGAGAATTTTATGGACTGCGCAATGGCCAGTAGATTCCGACCTAACAGAGGGTGGACGTTGCCTTTATTGCAAATACGACTACCGAGTCCATGCCTCTTGTTGCGATTACGTCACGGATCGCAGAGTTTGCCCTTAAGAGTCCAGATTTCATTTTCCTCCTCGTTAATTGAAGCCAAATTAAGGAGATCTGTTCCTTTCATGTACACTTGGGCAAATGCCTCATTACATCAATCTATATCAAAAAGGCTCATTTCTTAATGAGTCTGCAAGTAACACTGTATACTCGCCCTTAATATTACTTCAGTCGTCCTGAATTAAGTTGAAAACTTTCACATGAATTTAAAAGTTAAATCTATAGATATTATATATTTGCATGATAAATAATTACAAGAATGGCCTAAATTCATTGTCATCGGTATTAAAAATCGTTCTGTAGATGTAGACTGCTGGGATACTTGAATAAAGATCTTTACTATTGCTCAGGACCATTAGTAGAATAAGATTGACCCTTCCGCACAGACTACGAACAGGGGCTACAAGAAGCATTGCACTCAAAGGGCTTTCTTACTAAAAGAACACAAAGATGTTTTTCCGTTGGATCGTCCTCCAAGCGACTAAATTTATTCTCAGGACCGTAAATAAAAGATCTGGAATAGCTTTATCTTTCAACTCAGTTAATTCATTTGAACAAAACCTTCTTAATCTAACACAAACCTCTCTAGCCTATTTTCTATTCAGAATAGAAATTCCAACGTTAATAATTTTCTGTTCTACTTTTCATTTCTTTAATATATAAGCAAATAAAATGCCCGCCCCTTATTGTCAGCTAATTCCGGAACTATCGGCTGATATTCAGATATCAAGGGAGTAATTGTAGAAGCTATTCTTGAAAAGGTCGATCCAATCACCCAAAACGTGGAACTTCACAAAGGGTAGGAAAACAGTGACGTAATGATCCACCTGCACTACGTGGCGCCATCCCTCGAAGAAACCCTTAACCCATTCACACCCTGTGCAACCCTTTGTTTAAACGGTACTGGAAACCAAAATCCCAATGATAATTAGCCAGTCATAGCATTTCTACGTTAAGATCAATTATTTTTACATCCCAAGATTGTGTGCAAATATGTATCTCGAATAGAAAAAATAATTTTAAAAGGGGATTTTGTTTTCAACCTGTTATTATTTTTATGTTCTATTCCATAATCTTAAGAGGCGCGATTTTATATCAAAAGTCGTACTTCAAATTATATAAAATCTGGTACCAAATTGAAGTCAAATTATTTTGTTCGGGATACTGCTATGATACCCATTTGAAACGTATTTTTACAGTGAACTTCACGTTTAATCCGACGGAATCATATGCACGGAAGTTTCAAGAAATCGATTCATCGTCAAAGGAAGGGGTTGAATTGAAGAAGGGTACTTTTTAAGGCACATCGACCCGTGTATAATTCAATCCTGTGCCAGCTCGCGGAACTGGATGATAAACATCAAGTAGCAGAATCGCAGAAGTCAAGAAGAAGCTTGAAAGCTCGCAGGAATGAATGAGAAGAATGAATGAAAGAGAAAATGAGACAAAAATGCAGAAAGATAATGTTAGAAATAGATAAACGAGGATAGGGTTATATATAGAGAAAGAGAGGGGACTAGCTCTGTTTCGGATCTCCTAAATACCAATTAGGGATGGAAACTTCCCCTTTCATGTTGATTCGTGCCTCCGGAGTTATCTCGAAGTTCGCATTGTTCTTCATCTACATCAGCCTCTCTCTCTCTCTCTCTCTCTCTCTCTCTCTCTCTCTCTCCTTAGAGTACAGAAGCACGAACCATCAAGTCTGGCATTAGGGTTGGCAATAATTCTAAAGCTGTGTCGAGACTTTCCAAATATTGTGCCAACCGTTTAGGCAATGGCTATATATCAAGGGGTAGAATCTCCTTATAAGAGCTCCTTCAAGTAGGATTAAAAATTGACTCGCAAGGCGAACTTCCAACTAAAGAACCAGAACACATTTCAGTCACTTTTTAATTAACATTTTTGTAAAGCTTTCAATTATTCTGGATTACCTTCTTCCAGATATTCGGACCTTCTCGGTAATATATATATATATTTCATATTAATATTCGTACTGTTGAAAAGAGGATTCATCTGATTCGAATTTCGACACTGGGGTGCCTATCAGTAAAAGAGATTTTCATAAAATCTTTTCAAATCGTATTATAAAAAGCAATGTATAGTACTACTGAAGTGAATTTTATTTTTGTATTTCAATTAATTTTATCAGATTTTATATGATTTTTAACGATTTTGCGAAATTGGAGAAATCATTCAAGAGTTTTGAATGGGTTTCAATAATGAATTATGGTCGCTAGTATATTACTATATTTCGAGATGCCATCGCAGTTTTGAAAAGTTTTGTTTACAAGCACCTTTTTTATTACCCACAATCGATAGAAGCAGCGAAAGAAAATTGCAATTAATTCCTATTCAGCATGCAGATGCGTTTGCATACTAGGTTGCACTTTTTCGCTGAGCAAACTGTCACTGTCGGGTGAATTTGAACCCAAAATGCTGATCGCTGTGGTCCATGCGAAATCGCGAAACTAGCAACGGCGTTAAATTTAGTCTATCGAGTATACACCCCTTCGAAATTGAATTAAATCGTTTAAATGCCTTATGTTTAGAGGGGAGAACCCTTTCCAGGTCCCTACATCAATCGGGGAGCCCACAACTTTAGTGAGATAAATGTAATCAACGCTGCAGCCTCGGCGAGATATTATTTAAACATGTAACCAAAAGAAAAGTTTTTTTAATTTCACTCGAACTTTTTTTTCTGGTCTACACTTCCTTTTTTATCTTGAGTATTTCAATTACATGTCTAAAAAATAGTGCTAAGAAGCTTTCACACGATCTAGGACAAATGGGAGGCTTTTACTTTTTTTCTTGTAGTATAAAGCGACTCCCTACTGTGCCTATCTATTTCTATTTATAATTCAACAGATATCAAAGGAGTTCCGCTTTTTTTAGTTTTTATTTATTACCCGAGAAATACTGCGATGAGAATCTAGAAAAATTATATGTAAACATCATAATTGAGTTGACTAATTAAGTTAGGAAGAGTTGAAAGATTTATTGTGTAATTTTTTCTGACAGGTTTAATACTTAAATTTAGTGTATGGATGGAAGTGGTAAAATTTTATAGAAGAGGTTGGAATTTTAAATATAAGAAACTTAATTTGTGGAGAGATTAAACATTTTTTACAGATTTTTACGATCTTCATAATTCGTCAGATCCATCCAATTATAATCTTATTTATTGACTGTGAAAAAATTTCTAAATAGATTTGACAAATCTAATTTAATTTAAAATTATTCTTCCTATGCTCATTTTTAGTTAACATTTGTACAATTTGAATATTTAATATTTAATTTAAATATTTACAATATTTACAATTGAAAATAAGTAAATTTTTAACGGTATACCTATTGGTTTTTACTATATACGCTGCGCTATTCGAACTATACAAATTATTGTGGCCAAGAAAAAGTGATTCTCCTGCAATTACTTGAAATTATTGTGCGCAGAATTTTTCAGTACATAAATAAATAACAGTTATTTGAACTGAAAATGCTGTGCACAATATACTTTCTGTTGGTTTAAACAAGACGACCTTGTGCTTTCTAATCATATAGAAAGCTTGAATATTACTTTAGTCTCTATCGAAAAGTTGAACGTGACAGTTCATTATGTTTTTCACTAAACACTGTGTATATTTGTGAAATTCGTATAAAATACGAGATTAATCCTTATATTACAAATATGAATCCCAAATTTATAATTACAATCTTCCTTCTTGCTAACTATCTGACCGAATCCAAACGCAAAATAGAGAGTCCAGCATGGTTGAAGCACATAACGAGGCACACTGTTCGAAATTTACAAGTGCATCAAGTGATATTCCTAATAGATGATGACACGATAAAAGAGTTTCCAATCGTGGACACCACAACTCGACAAATAGAACGAAGGTCTCCTTCAATGAGTTTTACTTTCGAGCAGATCAATGCAAACGAGATTCAGAATTCCAAATTTCCAGAATCATTGGAAAGTTCCAAATCAACGACCTTCTTCATAGTCGTGAGTTCCGTCTCAAGTTTCATAAAACTAATCGATCCAATAAATTTTATAATCAAAGCCTCATCACCAAAGATACGACCAAACTGTTTGTTTCTCCTTTTCTCCCGAAACGTCAAACACTCAAACTTTGAAAAATTACTTTCGACAATGTGGCAAAAACAGTTTCTGGATGTCACGATGTTAGAAGTTATTACTGATGAAAGTGAAAATGGAAACCTACTTTTAACTTCTCGTCCAGAGATTGCACAAGTGCATTACCTAAATCCGTTCAACAACAGTTATGTAACACAGATGTATACTTCGCGAATTGATTGGTTCCCAAACAAATTAAATAATCTACACGGTTACGGATTAAAAGTAGGATTATTCAATTACCCACCTACTAATTATGTTTTAAGAAATTCTACTTTTCACCCTGTTAATGCTTATGGATATGATGTAACATTTGCAAATATCTTGTCACGAAAGATGAACTTTTCCATTATTCCTTTTCCTTCAAGAGAGGAGAACTTTGGAAAATTCGATTGCAACCCGGTTAATTCCAGCGGCTATCTGCGAAATATTTTCTACAATGAAATACAGTTCATCGTGCCTCAGTCTATTACATTTAGTGTATGTCCTAATAAAGTATACATTGAGTACATGATTTTCGAATTAGAAAATTTCCATATTCTACTGCCAATTATAGAGAAAGAGACAGTTGTTCTAGTAGGAAAGTGGGAATTTTTCTTGACATTGATATTCATTGTCTTACTGATAACCAGCATTTGGATCACATCTCGCCTCTTAAAGTTCCAGTCTCCTTGCTGGGAATCAATCAACATCACTGGACTTGTAATGCAAATCGCAATTCCTGCACAGCCAGAGAATTTCAAAGAAAGAATTCCTTTCATCTGCATTGCTGTTTCTGGCATCATCTGTGCTTCAGAAATGTATTCAGGATTAACTGGTATTCAGTTCAAAACTGAGCAGAAGGATGAAATAAATACTTTGGAAGACTTTCACCGATCAGGCATGAAACTCTTAGCCCATCCGAATATAGCGAAAATCGTTAGCAAAAATACTAATGGAATTATACAAGCGTTAGTCAACAACAGTATTTCGACTGTTAATATCCAGTCCGCATGCTACAGAGAACTGCAAAAGAAATTTACTGCCTGCTTGACAAGAGGTGTAGAAACTGTAGATTTGATGCAAAAGCTCAAGGACGAGAATGGGTTGTCAAGAGTAAAAATCATAGACGAACCATTATGGACGACTCTACATGTTATGCTCCTCGAAGCTAGTTCTCCTTACACCGAGAGATTTAGAGCCATTACGGCAAATATAATCCAGTCTGGCTTATCGTTTAAGAGGCTGAATATAAGATCAATAAACCAAGTCAATAGGAGCAACAAGAAAATGAGTCAAAGAAAAGAAATCATTCCAACAAGTATACTCAGTGGGCTTTTGATTGTAATGGCACTAGGTTACACTGCTTCCATCGTGATATTTATTGGCGAAATTGTAGTGGCTAAGATAATGAAACCTTTTGAAAATCGCCAATAATTCCTTAATTAGGTATCTATACGTATTTTAAAAATGATTTATGCTAGTTTTTTAGTCTCTTAAGAAGATATTTTTACACTTGCAAGAATCATTCCAATATATTTCTTGGAAACGTTAAAAAAATCGATACACAGTTGTAATTTTCTATTGTACTCACATATTCTATACCTATGTTTAACCTGCCTATAACATACTTTTCGATTTTGACTCTGATTTATGGAAAAAAAGAAATTGATTAATTCTTATAGTGTCCATCAGTTCTATACCTTTTAGAAAAATTGGACTATCAATTTACTAAAATGCGAGTTTTAGAGTTAGTAGGAATATAACTTTTAGGTACAAACAAATGGTCGTTTTCATTTTAGAGGAAAGACTATAGAAATCCATTGCGGTTGCACTTGTACGGGGCTATAATTTTCTGGTTTTGTGCTCGGGTAACGTATGAGTTTCTCCCAGAAGATACTGCGAGCCGATAATAAAAATTCATGCGAAAATCAATAGTGGCATCCCAGTAAAACATACGTGTCAACGTACAGTAGAATGGGGAAAGTTTTATGATGATAAGAGTGGCTCACGTGTCACAGAAGGGTTCGATAAAAGTATCGAAAAAATGATGAATCCTCTCCAAGCACCGATCTTATCGACAGTGTACACTGCACAGCGGAACCTTTATGCAAACAAGGAAAACTGTTGCCTATCTCTAAAATATTCTAAATATCAACTCTACACTTTATTTTCATACCCATATATTCTCCCTATATACTGGCATCCAGTCTCGCAGCTACTGCACATTTTTTTTATTGAACATAAAAGATTAAAAAGTATGCAATCATAACATCAAAAAAAGCTTTACCAGCAGAATAATTGTGATATATAAAAGTATAGTTGAAAAAGCTATGAATCGGAGGACTATTAAAATTTACCCTACAGAATTCTATCCTTGTCCTGTTGCCTCCTTTATTTTCTCTTTATATCAGATTTCTTTTTCCTCCTCCTTTCCCTCGCTTATTTTTCTCCCTTTCTCTTTATCCTTGCCACATTGGCGAACCAGAAAGCCACCCCCAAGCCGCATATTTCATTGGAGCAGTACTTTCTTTAATGGACGTACTTAATAATATATCAATCTCGCTTATATTATGGCGTTACCTTGAACGCCCATGGGGCCAAGATATTAGATGTTATTGAATCTTCAAACCACCGTCAAAATTCGAGTTAATGATATCCTACGGTGAGAGATATAAAATAATATTGAAAAAGGGATTCAGCGACGCTGAAAAATGGGTGTGAAATAGGCTTATAGGCTGCACTTTTTTATCTGCGTTATTCTCAGAACGTCGTAAAGAAGGCAATTTTTTATGATAAACGTTGCTTTAAAGATATCCCGCGAATTTTTCTTAGGGAAAGTTGAAATTTCTGTTTCAAATTGAGATATAACACTTGCAAGGCATATTTCAATAGTTACTTCTATGTTCAAATACATAAGGAAAACTAATTATTTCCTCGTTAAACAATTCGAAATAAATAAGAATAAATTACATGAAAAAAAATTTGACTGTATTAAATCGCGTAAAAATATAATAATCGAGAAGGATAAACTTTAATAAAAGATGCAGCGAAAAGACGATTTTATGAATTCAAAACGAGGCAAACTCGCCCGAATTATCATTTCAAATAGTTGAAGATTAAATTACGTACTTTCACGAGAATAATAAGGTTTGTTTTCCCTACAGTCGGGAATTATAGGCCAAATAAAAATGCTAAAAAAAGTTTCGGGCTCCTTGGATTTGCGCCAGTTGTTGGTACTTTTCATATTTATTTCGCATAATAAGAAGTAAAATTGTGCAAAATATGAAATATAAATCTCTAGTAAAGAGAACAGTATATTGGTAGATAAATTGTTTTATAATTTAAATTTTGAATCAAGGAATCTAAGAATCAAATATTTGGATAATCTGGTTCCTGATTTATTGTAATGGCTCATGCCACCCTTTGCAGTTTGGAGCTGTTTTTGCAGACTGGCGCCCTCAACATAACAACATGTAGCTATTCAACTAACAAAAAAAGGTATGAAACAAAAGCGCATGCGCTTCATTCATCATCGATTGTGAACCCACCATTAGACATACGTCACTAACATTTCTAGATCATTTATTCACCTTCTACAGAAAAAAATCTTGCCCTTTTCTTAATCTCTCGAATGTCCAACTTTCTCAACTACAATTTACTATTTTTTACTACCTTCTTCTTACTACTTTTAGAATTACTCACATCCTCGTCTTAATGATTGTATTGAATGCAATGAAGACACCAATTAAAATGAAAACCCCACTTTACTGTCAACAAAATATTACAGAAAGTTGAATATATTTTCTTCCACATTATAATTTATAAACTGTTAAAAGTGTTTTCGAAATAATTCAAGCATAATGAACTTCAGAAATTTTATCCCTATTGTTATAGCAAACTGGGACATTTACCTATAGCTTTCATTTAATTCTCAGCATATAATAAAGGGGATCGAAGTGTCGCCAATGAGATGGTGGCACTCCCCATAGATTACGAGTGTTTTCTTAAAGGAAGTGAATCCTCTCCAGACTAGCAATTTGTAAAACGTTATTGATGCCTTCGATATTTCAGAGTCCTGTAAAGTGGATGGAAGTGTCCCTGGGGGTCCATTTTATGTCGCCCAAAATGGACTTAAGGAACATCCATTTTATATACATGCGACGGTACATAAAGAATTTCTCGGTCCTCGTCTTTATATCCTTCTTTATATTGTTTGCAAGTTTGTGAGTTTTCATATTTGAAATAACATTACAAATTTAAAGAAATATTTGAACTTACTTGTCAAATAATTATAACAAGTAAACTCTTTGGGGAAAAAAGTTAAATTGACAAGTTTCGAGTTTCCTTCTCAACTTTTTTCTCGTCGTCAAGTGCAATGTCGCCACGGGCTAAGGGTTGTTGAGTGCTGTAAAAATTTTGCTTGTCATATTAGCAAATATTCTCTAAGTTCTTAGTACATCCTCGAAAGGAGTTTATAGAGTCTGCATAAATATAAATACAAATTTTTTTACAGCATCTCATATATATATATATATATATATATATATATATA